>JAABOM020077102.1:0-33612 GCA_011800125.2 Solanum clarkiae | reverse complement strand
GGACAACCGAAAGTCTAAATCACGTTGAGTCCATATTGGTGGGGTATAGTGAACGAGATTAAGGTATGTAAGGCTTTAAGAGGCGTGCAACCCTGTTCATGTAATTTTAACCTCATGAATCAATAATCAGGAAATTAGACATAGATAGACATTGTTAAGACTAGATAGAGGCGTGACGGTTACAACCCTGGAATTGTCCATCCATTGATATCTTGTTGTGAAAATTTGATTAATTTACTAGCAATTTGTTCTTTCTAATTTATTTTACTCAATCCCAAAACTCTTCTTACTCTAAGTTCCATAAACGTAATAATGGAGAGTAATTACTAATTTCCACCAAATCCTTTGGGTTTGACAACCCGGCTCTTTAATTAGGGCTAGTATATTACTTGTGAGGCCGCATACACTTACGTGTATTGGGGAGCAACAAGTTTTTGGCACCATTGTCGGGGATTTGAAATGAATTGGTTGATTATCGAAGTTATCTTGTTTTGTGGTGATTGCTATATTTAATCTTAGTTGTGTTTTTGTGCAGGAAATTGAGCTCTGAGATGGAAGATCAAGACTCTTGTTTTTTACAATCAAAGAGGAGAGCAGGAGTTTTGTTTGAAACACTGCCAATTGAATTAGTTGAGCTAGAGGATCAAGAGGATAACAAGGTGCAGATTGATCTTGTTGCAAATAACAATCCACCCACGCCAGTAGCACCTACTGCTGATGCACTTAGCAACACCGAGGCCAGTAAGGGATGTAGCAATCCCGAGAACTACAAATGTCACTAGCTAGTTTGTCAAGCCTGACCCTGGTGGCCAGTGGGAGCTCATACAAAACATGGTCCAGTTACTACACTCTATTGGGCAGTTCACCGGGCTTCCTCATGAAGATCCGCAGGTCCATTTTTAAAATTTTCTTGAGATTGGTGATACTTTCATCCGTATGGGAGTGAATCGTGACCATGTGAGGATGACATTATTCCCTTTTTAACTGTTGGGGGAAGCCAGGAGGTGGTTACAAATTAAGCCACCAAACTCCATAGCATCCTGGGATGACTTGGCCCGCTAGTTTCTCACCAAATTCTTCTCATTGGGCAAGATAGCTAAGCTAAGAAGTGAAATCCTGAGCTTTAAGCAGAGGGTTGGGGAGAATCTATACCAGGCGTGGAACGGGTTCAAAACTATGTTGACATTTGCCTAAGCCATTGTCAAGCTAACGAGGTATTGGTCAACACCTTCATTGAAGGGTCGGAACCCAATACCAAGATTCTTCTTGATTCAGCTACAGGGGGTCAAGCATTGGTGAAGATATATGATGAATTATATGCTCTTATAAACAGAATTGCTTAGGGAAAGCCGAAACAGAATGTAGGATCCAGCAGACCAACAGTGCAGAAACAGGCTGGGGTCTTGGAAATTGATGCAATAACCAGCCTGCAAGCCCAAATGGCAGCAATACAGAACATGATGACCACGAACTTCAATAACTTGGCGTTGGGTCTAAAGTAGCAAGTTCTATTGGCAGCAGGTCAGCAGCAAGCCCCCGTTAATATGGTACAACAACAACAACTGGGTTAGTGTGATGTATATGGGGGAAGAGATCACATGGCTGAATGTTGCAGATCTAATCCCAAAGCAATGAACTTTGTGGGCAATGCTACCCGAGGGGGATATCAAAGATTTGGGAACACTTATAACCTGAATTATAGGAATCACTCAAACATCTCATGGGGTAGCAATCAGCAAAATCATGGGCCACCGCAACAAAGAACATAGGGTGGAAATGCATATCAGAATCAGCCAGCCCAGCAACCTACAAGTCAGGCCAATCTAAACACCATGATAGATAGTGAGGTATTGAGGTAGATCTTGGCAAATCAGAATAGGCAAGAAGAGGAAATTCGGAGTAACAAGCAGGATTTGCAGAACTTAGAAAAGCATTTGGGACAGTTGTCCTTCTCAATAAATTCTAAGCCTCAAGGGGGCATACTAGGCAACACTGATCCCAATCCAAAACAGGTGAATGCAGTCAGCACAAGGAGTGAGAGGCCTTTAACAGAATTGATACCCAAGAAGAAGAATAGGGAGGATTAGAATGTTGCACAGAACAATAAGGATAGCTATCCCAGCCCAAGTACTGATGGGGCCACCACAGTATCAAAACCTTCTCTTCCGTTCCCATAGAAGCTTAAGAAGAAGAAGGAGGATAACTATTTTCAGAAATTCATCGAGCTGCTAAAACAGGTATAAATTAACTTACCATTGATTGATGTTTTATAGGGGATCTCAAAATATGCTAAGTATGTCAAGGAAATTGTTGCTAACAAACTAAGTGGGCGGAGTATGAGACTGTGGCACTAACAGAGGCTTGCATCTCCAAGATTCTCATAAGATCATACTTGCCAGCAAAATTAAAAGATACAGGAAACTTTACTGTGCAAGTAACTATCAGGAGTCGTCTGAATGCCAAGGGTTTGTGTGATCTTGGGTCTAGCATAAACCTTATGCCCACTTCTCTGTTCTTAAAGTTGGGTCTTGGAAGGTCGAAGGCTACAATGATTGTGTTACAATTAGTAGATCGGTCATTGGCGAGGCCGGATGGAGTCATGGACAATGTCTTAGTCCAAGTGGGGTCCTTCATTTTCCCTGTGGACTTCGTCATCCTAGATTTTGAGCCAGACCTTGAGGTCTCATTCATACTTAGGTGCCCATTCCTAGCCACATGAGGGGCACTCATTGACGTTGCAGCTGGGAAGCTCACTATGCGAGCCCAGATAAAGTGGAAGTGTTTGATGTGTACAAGGCAATGAAGCTACCGGCCGCATATGAAGATTTGGCAGCTATCACGGTCATAGACACTGTAGTTGCTGTGAGTCAGGTTGAGATTGCACATCCACTAGCCAGAGTGTTGCTGAATGAAAGGTTAGATGATGATGTTGAAGCCTGAGAAATTAAAAATGTGCTAAACACTCAGAATATGAGTATGTTGAAAAAGATGAATGAACCTCTGAACAGGATGTTGGGACCACCACCCAAACCCTCAGTGGAAGAAGCTCCTTAATGGGAGTTGAAGCAGCTACCCTCCCATCTCAAGTATGAGTTTCTTGGTGAAAATAATACTTTACTTGTAATTTTATCTCCTTCCTTGACTGCAGCTCGGGTAGAAACGGTTGTTGCAGTGCTGAAGAACCGAAAGAGAGCAATAGGGTGGCAGATTTCTAATATCCATGGAATCAGCCCAGCCCTATGCATGCACAGAATATTCATGGAGGAGGTCCACAAGCCAATGGCTCAACAATAGAGAAGGCTAAATCCAATTATGAAGAAGGAAGTCATCAAATGGTTGGATGCAGAGATCATCTTCCCCATATCAGACAACAAATGGGTAAAGCCCTATTCAATGTGTTCCCAAGAAGGGTGGGATGACAGTTATCACCAATGAGAATAATGAGTTGATTCCAACTAGAACATTGACGGGGTGGCGAATCTGCATCGACTACAGAAAATTTAATGAGGCCACCAGGAAAGACAATTACCCCGTGCCTTTCATGGATTAGATGCTGTATAGACTAGATAAGCATGAGTACTATTGCTTCCTGGATGGGTACTCAGGATACAACCAGATAACTATTGCACCCGAAAACCAGGAAAAGACAACCTTTACATGCTCATATGGGATGTATGCCTTCAAATGAATGCCCTTTGGGCTGTGCAATGCACCAGGAACATTCCAAAGGTGCATGATGGCTATCTTCCATGACATGGTAGAGCACTTTGTGGAGGTGTTCATGGATAACTTCTCAGTCTTCGGTGAATCTTTTGAAAGCTGCCTGCAGAATTTAGACAGAGTACTAGCACGATGCGAGGAGACCAACCTCGTTCTTAACTAGGAGAAATGCCACTTCCTAGCTAAGGAGGGGATATTTCTAGGACACAAAGTGTCCTAAAAGGGGTTGGAGGTTGACAGAGCGAAGATAGAGGTGATCGACAAGCTACCACCACCGATTTCGATCAAAGGAGTCCGGAGCTTTCTGGGACATATGGTTTCTACCGTAGGTTTATTAAAGACTTCTCAAAGATCCCGAAGCCTATGTGTGCCCTGTTGGAGAAAGAGGTACCGTTTCACTTTGTTAACTCTTGTTTGCAGGCATTCGAGATGCTGAAAAAGAAGTTAGTGGAGACTTCAATCTTGGTAGCACCTGACTGGGGTCTCTCGTTCAAGCTAATATGTGATGCCAGTGACACAACAGTGGGAGTGGTATAAAGGCAGTGCAGAGACAAGGTTTTTCACTCTATATACTATGCCATCAAGACCTTAGATGCTGCAAAACAACTATACTATTACTGAGAAGGAAATGCTGGCACTGGTGTATGCATTTGATAAATTCAAAGCTTATTTGGTGGGGATCCAAGTTGTGGTGTTCACAGACCACGCGGTAGTGAAGTATTTTGTTCAACAAAAAGGATGCCAAGCTGCACTGATCAGATAGATCTTATTTCTCCAAGAGTTTGATACCGAGATCAGAGACCGTAAGGGGAGTGAGAACCAGGTTGCTGATCATCTTTCCCATCTGGAGACTGATGCTCACAAGTTGAGCAACTATAAATCAAAGAAGAGTTTCCTGAAGAGCAACTATTAGCCATTGAGGTGGAATAATTTTCATGGTATGCGATGTTGTAAATTACTCGATAAGTGGTGTGTTCTCACCTGATTCGACATACCAGCAGAAGAAGAGGTTAGCCCACGATGCGAAGGCATATATTTGGGATGATCCATACCTATTCAAACAAAGAGTTGACCACATGGTAGGGAGGTGTGTTCCAGAGGCAGAGAAGAAGCAGATTCTGGAGAGATGTCATGCCTCTCCATATGGGGGCCATCATGGTGGTGACCGGATAGTGCATAAGGTATTACAATCTGGTTTCTTCTAGCCCACCTTGTTCAAAGATGCTATGCAATTCTCCAGGGCTTGTAATGCTTGCCAGAAGACAGGTGCTATATCCGAGAGGCATGAGATGCCCTTAAACAACATTTTGGAAGTGGAAATTTTTTATGTTTGGGGCATTGATTTCATGGGACCATTCCCACCATCATTCGGTTGTCGTTATATTCTGGTAGCTGTGGACTACGTCTTCAAATAGGTAGAAGCAACAACCCTTCCAACTAATGATGCTAAAGTGGTAAGCAAGTTCCTCCGAAAGAACATCTTCACATGGTTTGGTACTCCAAGGGCCATTATCAGTGATGGCGGTATTCATTTTCTAAATCAAACCATGAAGAACTTACTGGCAAAATATGGGATAAGGCACAAGGTAGCCACAACATACCATCTGCAAACCAGCGGGCGGGTTGAGGTATCCAACTGAGAGGTGAAGCAGATATTGCAAAAAACCTTGAATGCCACCCGAAAAGATTGGGCACAAAAGCTGGATGAAGCATTTTGGGCGTATCGGACTACATACAAGACCCAAATCGAAACCTCTCCTTACAGGCTGGTGTATGACAAAGCCTGTCATTTGCCCGTAAAGCTCGATCATCTGGCATATTGGGCAATTAAAAAGCTAAATCTTGACCCTGAGCTCGCTGGAAGGAAGAGACCTGAGCAATTGGAGGAGTTGGATGAATTCCTGCTCCAATCTTATGAGAATGTTATGCTCTATAAGGAGCGGACGAAGAAGTGACATGACCAGCACATAATCAAGCAAAACTTTGAGCCGGCCAACAGGTATTGCTTTTTAACTCATGTCTAAACTTGTTTCCAGGGAAATTGCTGTCCAAATGGAGTGGACCATATGTGGTGGTAGCAACCACACCCTACAGTATAGTAGAGTTAAAGGACTTGACCACGAACCAAATATTTTTGGTAAATGGTCAACGTGTTAAGCACTATTACAGTGTGGATGCAAATAAAACAGTGGAGGCCATTGAGTTGGCCAAAGGCGAATGAGCACATAATGCATCATGCCGCGACTTTAAATTAGGCGTTGCACGAGAGGCAACCCATGGTGAGGTAACAAATTCTTTTAATTTACTTTTAAAAAAATTAGAAAATCAGGTCCCGTATAAAAAGTGAGAAAAATTTGCACAAGTACAGGTCCGCGATGCCTCCGCATCGCAGATCCTACGCAATTTTTGTGTGAATTTTTCCATCCTCCATTTCCTACGATCCATTGGGATTTTTTTGTGTTTTCTTAGTCTAATACATTGTTTTGAGTGTTTTGAAGCATGTCCAGGTGTTCGGGAATTTTTTTTGGGCCCGGAGCTAAAAATTGGAATTTAATTGAAGCTCAAAATAGTGAGCATACACGATGGTTCTGCGACGTGGATCCATCGCAGATGCCCACTGTTTCTCTGTCTAGGTGAAAAATCTTACAAGTATGGGTTTGTGTTGCCTCTGCATTACGATGCAAGCGTGGAGGCCTACTATTTCTGTAATTCGCGAATTGAATTTTTATAAGTGTGCTCTGTGTTCACTCCGTGTCGCGGAGCCAACGCGGCAATGTGTTAAAATTCCTAGATTGCAGACGTGGCCCCTCCATTTAATGCCCCCAACCGTTATCTCCCTTCCTCTTTTTAACGTTGCCCATGACCCCAACCCCTTATTTTCACCCCATTCTTCTGTCTTTCTCTTCTCCTTCTTCCCTCTTCCCCTATATTTTTGAACTCCCTCGCATCGCGCAACACATGGGTCATCCCACCACTGCACAAAAGTCACTCTTCTCTCTAGTTATGATATCTTTGCTTCATTTGTGCTTCGTTTCAAGAAATCATGTTGGAAGTTCTTCATGCTTTATGGGTAAATTTGAAGTGGGTTTTGTGATTTATGTGTAATATTGCTTGTGGGGGTGAATTAGTGGTGAATGATTGGTATTTAAGCATGAATTTTGTGTGTAAAATGCGTGGGTGAAAACATTAGGTTGAAATTCTGCCTAAAAGTTGGGAAAAGTTTGGGGGGTTATGGGTTCTTCCCCATGCCTTGTGTGCACATGGTTGTTATATGTTGGCTTGTGTCAAATATTCAAGTGTGGGGTTGAATTCATGGTTGTTGATGAGGGATTATTCTTGTGATTATCGATGATGGGTGGTTGTACTAATTGTGACAATGGGTTTCTCAGGGTGGTTCACCACACTTCTTGGTAGCTCGCTGATAGAATTATGGCCTCATGTAAAATTTGAAGTGTGGGGTTGAACCCTTGTGTTTGATTGTGGGTTTAATGCTTCTTGGTTGGGGAGTTAAGTTGTGTGACATTGAGTAGGGAATCATGAAGTGATGTTCCCATACAACATGGGGAAGTTTGAGTACCCTCACCATATGGGTTTGAGTTTAAGTGTGGGGTCATGGGTTTGGAGTTTAAGCACTGACTTTGCACTTTTATTTTGCAAGTAATATGACTTCAAGTGCACGACGAGGCGGTCAATCAAGCAGGCAAAGGGCCACCAACACAAGGGAACGGCCACGAGCTATCCCGGATATGCCTAGGGACACTAGGAAGGGTCAGCAGACCCAATATGGAGCCAAGGTTGTTAACAGAGAGGGAAGGCGGTGGCATCAGTCTCACGATGAGATAAAATACTACCCCGACATACCAATTGACGTAGATTCCCTTCGGGACGAGTACCCATAGATTCTGAATCGCTGCAATCAACTAAGCTTGGGGTTTTTGTTCCGACCACCTATACCATACAACTTGAGCCTGGTTAGGGAATTCTACCCCAACTTGAGTGCAAAGCCACAGTCCCAATCAGTGATTGTTTGAGGATTGGTAGTGAACTTCTCACATCTTGCTAACAATCGGATACTGGACACCCCCGAAGAGGTCCCTGCTTTAGTTTTTCAGGAGCTGTCAGTCGTCCTCCATACCAAGACATCAGGCACATTATTGCAGGGTGAAAGTCCATGGTTAAGTGGGTCAGACATGCAGAGCGGGGCTACCATCTCTCATTTCCGTTCGCTCGTATGTCTAAGGAAGCCCGAGTCATGGTTAAGATAATGAAACACTCGTTCTTTCCAAGGCAATACTTCACAAATGTAATGAGACATACAGTGTGCCTCACTTATGCAATCATGAGGGCCATGCAGCTGAATTATTGAGTGATATTTCAGTAGCGAGGAGGAAGGCTAAGACCCACAAAAAGGGTTGTAAATATGCTTTTGGGGGCTTGATAACCGCTTTGTGTCGTGTTGTAGGTGTCCCCAAGGAGGAGGCCGATTATTGCCCGATCATCCAGGCTCCCCCTATGTGGCCACTAACATTAAGGGGACTGATGTGACCTTGGGCCCAGTCTTGACTATGACAGAGAGGGCCTACCAGGATGAGTTGATTGGCTGCCACATGTACGGCTAAGAGATGTTTTGCCATTGTACTAGTGGTCGCCCCTCCAAGAGGGAAAAGTTACAAGAGGTTGATGTGGAATATCCTCTCAACGACCACGCCAAAGTCGTGCTTCACATTAGACCTCGGTTCATTAAGCCAGTGGAGGATGACATTCCTACGGACCCAGGGGAGGAGCACGAGGATGAGGACGATGAGGAGACTGAGGAAGATGACATAGCTAATGAGCCTCTGGTGTATATAGGGGGTGAGCCCATCTTACTAGGCCCTGGTGATATTTGAGCACCATAAGTCCTACCTTACAGATTATGTAAGGTGAGCACTGAGGGCAGTGCTAAATTTAAGTATGGGGTGGGGATTCTGTTATTTTGTTGATATTGCTTCTATTATTGCATGTATTAAGACAACTATTATTTCTGCTTTATCTGTATGTTTGGACATCTTTGCTTTTAATTTGGGTCTGTGATTATTAGTAAATTTGAAATTTATTGTGCATGAATGCTTGATATTGGTGATATGATATAGATGCACATACTTGAGTAGTGTATTGAAATTATCATGGTAGTTTTTGCCCATTGCATTTAGTTGTGTTAGTCATAGTTGAGTGATGGGGGCCCTATGATAGATGGATGACGACCATCCTAAGGGCATTCGTCAAATCGAGTTTATCTAGAGTTTGGTAGTGTGCAAAAGGAGTATCGAGTGCGAAATTTTGAACATATTTGAGGGTAGCTGCTTAAACCTTGTAAATCACTAGTGTATGCATGCTTAATTCAATGAATTCATGTGAATACCATAATAGGAACTCTAGAGTGAACCGTGTGATGAAGATGTGCCAAGAGTGAGCAAGCTAATTGGGAGTCTCTGTTGTGATAGATTCAAGAATTTACCCGGTATGTAGAGTAGACTTAGTAGGAATTGGAATTAGAGGAGTGGATCTAGGCATTTCTTTGATAGATGAAATTAACCCTAGTTACCCTGTGTTGAGCCTTAGCCTATTCTTTGACTAACCATAATTCAAGCCAATCCCTTTTCTTGATAAAGTATCCATTTTTATCCTAATTTCCTAGCTCTTGAGCATGGTGAATGAGGGAAGAGGGAACTTGAGTAGACACCCGAGAGTTGAAAAATAATAGAGTGTAAAAAAAACAAAGTTAGAAAGTGTCGACCAAAACAGTGTTGGTCCGCTTTGCCTCCGCGTCGCGGAGCAAACGCAGATGCACACTATTTTGGTCCCTCAATAAGTCAGTTATCCAGTGTTAATCCCTGATGCCTCCGCGTCGCAGATACATACTGATTCAAAACAATATATAAATAAATATGTTCTTTTGTTTTTGCTTTTCCTTTTTCTTGTTAGTCATTGTTTGTTGAGGGTGTCTATGTATTTGTAAAGAGTTGATTTTATGGTCAAAGGGAAATAAATAGGAGTACTTATAGCATAAATTCAAGAAGGGTAATGAAGGTGGTGAATCAAACAAGCATGAGAAGATGTGAAGTGTGTGCTACGAGCGTGTGGGAATTGAACCGTGTCAGTCATATCCATAAATGTAACCCACCTACCTACAGCCTACATTACAGCCAGACAAAGACCTACATGATCCTCTAAGGAAAATTCTAACTAGGTCTACGCTTACATTATGGGCAAGCTTATGGAATCTAGAAGCAATTTTGAGACATCTTTTTTGAGAGTGAGAGTCGTTTGTGTACCCAGTCTAAATCTTCTAATTAGATTCGTAGTGGTGTCCATGGGTAATTATTCTTGGTGAAGGCACATGATCATTCAAGGTTAATAATTAGATGAATTGTTAAATATTCTGCATGAGTCTACAGATATACATGAATGCAAGGAGCAAGTAGTTTTTGCACAAGACAACAAAAGTTGCTCACCAAGGTTCATAAAGTGGGGTTGCATGATGTTTGTTGTACATGCTACTGTAGGGAGTCTCATGCATGCATAGTAGTTTTACCGAGGATGAGAAAAACTCTTAGTATGGGGTGGTGATCTTAGGCGTATTTATACGCCTAATTTTCCAGTAATGCCCATAAATAGAGTTAAGTCGGAGGACAAATAGATAGAGTCTAGGTGTTGGATGTTGTTTTTTCTTATTTTGCTAACGTAGGGCCGAGTGCGCCCATTGGTTGTGTTTTTGCAGGATTTTACTTTGATTGGAAAGTTTGGAGTTAAATTTGGACTTGAGGAAAGAACACAGCCTGGATCTCAGAGGATAAAAGTCAGTAGAAGCAGCCGAAAGACCAATAATCCACATGGCAGACCTGCGAACAAGGTTGTGGAAGATAAAAAATGGGAAAAAGGAGCGAACCCCAAAAATGTTCAAGATCCGCGACGCAGACTTGTGCAAAAGTTGTGCAGGATCGTCTTGTTAGCAATTAAAGCAAAAAAATCAAAATACAAGGGGTCCGCATCACGGACTTGAGGACCCGATGCGAAAAAGTCAAATTACGGGATTTTTGTTATTACACAATCTGAGACTTTAGGTTTTTACATTCTATTTTACGCAAGAACTGCAATAGGAGGTGACGGAGAACATTTTCCACCGTATTTTGGTTAGTTTAATCTTTAGACTTTTGATTTTGATGTTTTCCACTTCATTCATGATGTGTTTCACGTTCATGAGTGGCTAAGCATCCATATTCTGGGGTGTAGCCATGGACTATATATAGTTCTTAACTTTTGACATCTACGAATGATTTCTTTCGATTATTCCTATGTTATTTTTATCTATACTTCAGAGTCTGGCCAAACTAGGTAGTAAATTCATTGTTCACTTTGGATTTAAGACATATTGGAGTGGATTGAACACAATAGCATAGAGAGCTTGTTCAATACTAGGAAACTAGGTTGATTCATGTAAGGGAGACCCGTGACAACTACCCTTACACCTTGCTTGGTTCATATATGGGAAGATAGCTTTAATGCATTTTTATTGGTCTATCTATCCCTGCTTAATGAAGTAGTTAGGTAGTTAAATAATGGTAGGCCAACAGAGGCGTGCAACCCTGTTCATGTAATTTTAACCTCGTGAATCAATAATCAGGAAACTAAACATAGGTAGACATTGTTAAGACTAGACAGAGTCGTGACAGTTATAGCCCCAGAATTGTCCATCCATTGATATCTTATCATGAAAATTTGATTAATTTACTAGCAATTTGTTCTTTCTAATTTATTTTACTCAATCCCAAAACTCTTCTAAATATAAGTTCCATAAACGTGATAATCGAGAGTACTTACAAATTTTCATCAAATTCTTTGGGTTTGACAACCCGGCTCTTTAATTAGGGCTAGTATATTACTTGTGAGGCCGCGTACACTTGCTGTGCTGGGGAACAACAAGTTTTGGCACCATTGCCAGGGATTTGAAATGAATTAATTGACTATCGAAGTTATCTTGTTTTGTGGCGATTGCTACATTTGATCTTAATAGTGTTTTTGTGCAGGAAATTGAGCTCTACATTGGAAGATCAAGACTCTTATTTTGTCAATCAAATAGGAGAGCAGGAGTTTCGTTTGAAACACCGCTAATTGAATTAGTTGAGCTAGAGCATCAAGAGGATAACAAGGTGGAGATTGATCTTGTTGCAGAATAACATGGCAAACAACAATCCACCCGCACCAGTAGCACCTGCTGCTGATGCACCACCAGCACCACGGCCAGTAAGGGACGTAGAAATCCCGAAAACTACAAATATAACTAGCTGTTTTGTCAAGCTTAACCGTGGTGGCTGTTGGGAGCTCAAACAGAGCATGGTCTAGTTCCTACACTCTACTAGGCAGTTCACCGGGCTTCCTCATGAAGATCCGCAGGTCCATCTTCAAAATTTTCTTGAGATTGTTGATACTTTCATCCCTACGGGAGTGAATCGTGACTATGTGAGGATGATATTATTCCCTTTTTGACTATTGAGGGAAGCCGGGAGGTGGTTGTAAATTGAGCCACCAAACTCCATAGCATACTGGGATGACTTGGCCCGCAAGTTTCTCACTAGATTCTTCTCATTGGGCAAGACAACTAAGCTAAGAAGTGAAATCCTAAGCTTCAAACAGAGGGCTGGGGAGAATCTATACCAGGCGTAGGACAGGTTCAAAACTATGTTTATCATTTCCCTACACCATTGTCAAGCTAACGAGGTATTGGTCAACACCTTCATTGAAGGGTCGGAACCTAGTACCAAGATTCTTCTTGATTCAGCTGCAGGGGGTCATGCATTGGAGAAGACATATGATGAATTATATACTCTTCTAAACAGAATTGCTCAAGGAAATCCAAAATGGAATGGAGGATCCAGCAGACCAACAGTGCAGAAACAGGCTAAGGTCTTGGAAATTGATGCAATAACCTGCTTGCAGGCCCAAATGGCAGCAATGCAGAACATGATGACCACGAACTTCAATATCTTAGCGTGGGGTCTAACACAGCAAGTTCCATTCTGTTTTATGCAAGTCTAAAACAACAATAACTTGGCATTGTGTCTAAAATAACAAGTCTAAAATAGGATTTTTATTATTACTCTATCTGAGACTTTAGGTTTTTACATTCTATTTTACATAAGAACTGCAGTAGGAGGCGACAGAGAACACTTTTCCACCATATTTTGTTTAGTTTAATCTTCAGACTTTGATTTTTTATGTTTTCCACTTCATTCATGATGTATTCTACGTTCATGAGTGGCTAAGTCTCTATATTCTGGGGTTATATCCATAGACTATGTGTAGTTCTTAACTTCTGACATCTATGAATGATTTCTTTTGATTATTCCTATTTTATTTTTATCTATACTTCAGAGTTTGGCCAACTAGGTAGTAAATTTGTTGTTCACTCTAGATTCGAGAGATGTTGGAGTGGGTAGAACACAATAGCATAGGGAGCTTGTTCAATAGTAGGAAACTAGGTTGATTCGTATAAGGGAGACCCGTGACAACTATCCTTAGAGAGACCCGTGACAACTATCCTTACACCTTGCTTGGTTCATATGCGGGAAGATAGTTTTAATGCATTTTTATTGGTCCGACTAACCCTGCTCAACAATGTAGTTAGTCAATTAATAACAGTAGGTCGGCAGAGGCGTATAACCCTGTTCAGGTAATTTTAACCCCGTGAATCAATAATTAGGAAACCAGACATAGGTAGACATTGTTAAGACTAGATAGAGTCATGACAGTTACAACCCTGGAATTGTCTATCCATTGGTATCTTGTCATGGAAATTCGATTAATTTACTAGCTATTTGTTCTTTCCAATTTATTTTACTCAATCCCAAAACTCTTCTTACTATAAGCGCCATAACTGTGATAACCAAGAGTGGTTACTAATTTCCATAAAATCCTTTAGGTTCGACAATCCGACTCTTTAATTAGGTCCACTATATTACTTGTGAGGCCATGTACACTTGCGTGTGCTGAGGAGCAACAACCATCCTTCACCAAGGCCTTCAACTTTGGCAACGCAGGGTCAAGATCTTGTTTTGAATTGACTTCCTCAATCAAAGAAGATTTAGTACCATTAACAACCACTATACCACCATTTTCAACTTCATCCAACCTACCCCCCAACCTAGCCAACCGGTGAATTTCTCCAGCCACCTCCATGTTACCAGCATCAATATGGGCTAAACTACCCATAGACACTCTACTTAGAGTATCGACCACAACGTTAGCTTTACCGGGATGATAATGCACACTCATATCATAATCCTTAAGAAGCTCTAACCACCTTCTTTGTCTCAAGTTAAGATATTTTTGTATGAACACATATTGGATACTCTTGTGGTCAGTAAACACATCAACATGAACCCTATACGAATAGTGACGCCAAATTTTCAAAGCAAACACCATGGCCACTAATTCAAGATCATAGGTGGGATAATTTCGCTCGTGCACCTTAAGTTACCTAGAGGCATATGCTATCACCTTGCCATTTTGCATTAAAACACATCCCAAATCAATTCTTGAGGCATCAAAATAAAACCACGAATCCTTCCAACCCTTCCGGTAGAGCCAAGATAGGAGCAGAGACAAGGTTATCTTTCAAAGTTTGAAAACTCTTTTCACATTCATTGATCCAAACAAATTTTGCCTTTTTTGGGTCAACTTAGTTATAGGAGAAGTAACAGGAGAGAACCCATTCACAAACCTCCGGTAGTAACCCGCCAAACCCAAGAAACTCCTAATATCCGACTGAGTCAAGGGTCTAGGCCAATTTCTTATCACCTCCTCTTCATAAAATCCACCTAAATACCATGGATCGACACCACATGCCCTAGAAAAGCAACTACTTTCAACTAAAATTCACACTTTTCGTATTTAGCAAACAATCTCTTATCCCTCAAGATTTGTAACACCATCCTTAAGTGATTCATATGCTCCTCTTCACTTCGGAAATAAATCAATATATCATCAATAAAGACCACCACAAACATATTAAGGTAGGGTTTGAAGACCCTATTCATGAGATCCGTGAATATTTCTTGTGCATTAGTCAAGCCAAAAGACATTACCACAAATTCAAAATGCCCATACCTAGTCCAAAAAGTTGTCTTGGGAATATCATACTCCCTCACCTTTACTTGGTGGTATCCGAACCGAAGATCAATCTTAGAAAAGTGACTAGCCTTTTGTAGTTGATCAAAAAAGTGATCAATCCTTGGTAGAGGGTACTTGTTCTTTATAATAACCCTATTAAGTTGTCCTTAATCAATTTACATTCTAAGGGAACTATCCTTTTTCTTTACAAATAACACCGGTGCACCCCAAGGTGACTTACTAGGCCATATTAAACTCTACAATAAATCCCTCAATTGATTCTTCAACTCCTTCAATTCCACCGAGGCTATACGGTAAGGGGGAATGGAAATGGATTGTATATTGGGAAGGAGGTCTATACCAAAGTCTATTTCCCTTTTGGTAGGAACACCGTGAAGCTCATCGAGAAAGACATCAAGAAACTCATTGACCACTGGAACCAACTCAATAGGAAGGACTTTAGACTCAACATCCCTAACGCTCACAAGATGGTAAACACAACCCTTAGAAATCAACCTTTTGGGATTTCACTACCTTTGACCACCATACTACGACTTTCCTACTTAAGGACGGGCTCATTAGGGAATTGGAATTTAACTTTATGGGTTCTACAATCAACAGAAGCATGATATGCATGTAGCAATCCCTCCCAAGAATAATATCAAAATCTACCATATCTAATTCAACAAAATCACAAGGGGAGACTTTATGAAATACGGACACATCTCCATAGACTCTTTTAGCAATAATAGACTCACCAACGGGGGTAAACACTTCATAAGGTTCAAATAAAAATTCGAAACTCACATGAAGCTTTTTGGCAACAAAAGGGGTAATGAAAGAAAGAGTGGCACCCGTATCTATCAACGCCATACACATCATAATCAAAAACCTTTAACATACCAGTAACAACATCAGAAACCTCCTCCACTCCTTGCCTTCTTGGAGAGCAGAGAACCTATTTTACCTTGGAGCACCCCTTGTTGACCTCCTTTTGCCCTTTGGCCCGCATTAGCACCTTAGCCTTGAGGATGACTATCTCTACCTTTGTTTTGAGCATAAGGGTAGTCAGTAACCTTGTGACCCATTTCACCATAACCAAAGTAAGCATTAGAATTTTTCAAACATGGACCACCATGGTTTCTCCCACACTTTTGGCACTTAGGGTAGGTCATCCCGCTATTTCCACCTTGGAATCTTGGGTTATCATTAGAAAATCGCTTGTTAGGAGCATTTGAAGACCCTTGGCCTTAGAACTTATGGCCTTGAGAAAACCAGCCACCCTTAGAACCTTAGAAACCACCTTCAAATCGAGCCCTCTCGGACTTCCTACTTCTTATCTTTCTAAGCTTTTCCCTCTCTAGTTGTTCGGCATAAGTCATGAGCCGAGACAAATCCATATCACTCACTAGCATGGCAGTATGACACTTTTTATTAACCAAGTCGGACACTCCCTACATAAATTTGTTCATTCTAGCTCTAGGGTCGGCAACCAAATGTGGAGCATACTTGGAAAGCTTGTTGAACTTGAGGGCATACTCCCTCACACTCATGGAACCTTGCTTGAGGTTCATAAACTCCATCATCTTAGCCTCCCTTAACTCGATAGGGAAGAACCGATTGAGGAAGGCAGCTTTAAACACTTCTCAAGAAATAGCATCATCAACTCTTCTCTCTATTTTCCATTGAGTAAACCAAATTTGTGCCACACCTTTGAGTTGGTAGGCCGCTAACTCCACTTTCTCCTCTAAATAGACCCCTATGATAAATAGTACCTTATACACCTCATCGATGAACTCTTGGGGATCCTCTTCCGACTTGGACCCATGGAACTCCGATGGATTCATTCTTATGAAACCCCTCACCCTTGTGGCCGAAGTAGGAGTATGAGGGGCTTGGTCCCCTTGGTTCATTTGGTTGGTCATAGCATGGGCCAACATTGTGGTGGTATCCCGGAACTCTTTTTGGGGTACCCCTCTATCTTGAGGAGTAGGAGGGGTTAGTTGGTCCTCGAGTGTATGGGCACTCCTTAGCCTTCCCCTTGGTATTGACATGACCTATAAGAAACAAGATCATTCATTAGGGGAAAATACTTATATGTACATCTAAAGCACGATATAGACCATGAAGAAGTGAAACATTTCCTAAAATACCTTATAGTCTCCTATTCATAGTTGTGGTGAGCTTCACAACCAAGAATAAGACTCTAATCGATGCGGTGTGTTGGATTTTTAAGGACCATTAATAACCTAGTGCTCTGATACCAAGCTTGTCATAACCCAAGCCTAGGGCCTAGACGTGACACGGCAAATGGGGAACCCGAAGGAATCCTAAACAAGCCTCTTAGCATATCATTCACACATCATTGGTCGCAGAAGCAAAATAAGCATTAATAAAATATAGTTAAAAAGGTAAGCGGGACTAAGGGAAGTCTTTGATGTTCATAAAAGCACAAAAGAGTCAAGCTCGTAGCATAAACATAACACAGTATCCAACAACACCTCTAACTTAGAATGGAGTAGGGGCCAAGACACTTCCTGGGCTCACCCTTATGATAACAAGTGTTCAATATAAAGAAGTCCCAACATAGCAAGAGTAACTTAGATATTGTCCTCGGACTTCAGGACTCACCAATGCCTTTCTTCGAAGTACCTAACTAGCCATGTGGAGGATGATATAAAGGAGCTCCAGTCCCTACATGGTAATATCATGTAGGCATAGAATATGTGTTAGCACATTTGAATGCACTAAGTATGAGGGGTGCAATGTAACAAAGGCATAAACTAATATATTCAAAATACATAATCATAAGCAATGGATATATAATCTCAATATGGTATGCATAATCAATGCTTGTAATAAAATAAGTTTATAAATCATTCAACTTGTATAATATATCATACATATGTAGAAAGAGACCTCAACTAACATAGACCAAGCAGCTACAACTTGGACTCCGAGGCCTGATACCCCCTCAATTCAAGTGATCGGGCATGACACCCCCTGGTAAAGTATGGTTTACTTAGCAAGGCAAACCATACATAATAATATGAACTAGATGGATCCACTAGTATAGCATGGTTAATAATCATAATCCAATGGTGGCACATATTTTAGAGACTAAAGACTTTATATAAGGACCCCTTGAATCGAGCCCGCATCTTAAGCCTCAATCAGTGCTAAGTCAAGACCCGTAGAGTACTTGAAATAATCATATTTTAATCATAACATGAATAGCTCGTAAGAATATGACTTGAGTAGCTCATAAACATGTTTGTCCTTTACTAGTGAGCCTAACTTAAACATGAGAATAGATCATAATCATACATGAACCCTTACTTTAACATAAATGGCTTATAAGAGGTAAAAATCTTGAAATAAAGCTTAATGTGACACTTGTAAAATCATAGATACTTTTCATGAATTCAATACATGATTGAAAGCCCTTAATTATCATGAAGTCACTTGTCTCGTAAATCATGTAATAGATCATTAATAACTTGACAATTCTTGTCATATCATTTTATCAAACACACGGTGGGTTCATGATACTTGTTCAAAATCATGCAATTCAAGAGAAAAACAAGATGAGTAAACTCAATGCAAATCAACCCACCAACATGGTAGTAAAATCCTCATGTAGAGTACCTTGAAATCCATCACAAAAGCTCATAATAGTTCATAGTTCATAGCTGAAAACATGCATACTCTCAATAGACAAAATCAATTCATGAAATTAAGCTTGAAATAGACATTCATGCATAATCAATCAATACTTGATAAAACCCTAACATGATTTATTTTCATAATTCATAATAAGAGATACTCATAGGTAATACAACTTGAAAACATACAGTTTTCATAAAAGAGAAGGCTGGGCTCCATGGGTGAAAGGATCCATGGATGAAATTCCACATACCATAAAACTTGAATTCTTTGAAATGAACTTGAAGTAGACTTAGAGCTTGAAATAAATCCTAGAGTTCCAAAATTGAGCTTGAAATCCTTAGATTTGAATGAGAGAATTGATAGAGTCTTAAAGAGGTTTTAGAGTTGGTTTTGTGAGTTATAGAGTTGTAAAAATGGCTAAGTATGGGAGATTTCATGTTTAAGTGGGCATGGAGCTATGAACCCAATGCCCTTGGGCGAGTTAAGAAAATAAAGGAAAATGTTACACTGGTCCACGCCTTAGGTGCGACGGGGACCAGGCGCAGATCAACAACTATACTAGTCTACACCTCAGGCGCATCACAGCCTGAGCGCAGACGGACACTGGGTAATAAAAATTAGCAAAAGTTATTTTTCGCTACAAGTCTTCTAAAATTCAGTTTATACCTATTTCCCACTCAATTTTGCCCCCTGATCGAGAATATGAAGTCGAATTTTCGAAATCATGTACGAATTTTGAGATATATGGAAATTGTGATTATGGGATATTCTGAAGCACATGAGGGGTGTTTCATCTCCCCCAAAGAATCCCATTTGAAAGTTGTTAAAAGAATTTTTAGGTATCTTGAAGGAACCACAGACTTGGGACTTTGGTACTCAAAGGGGAGTAATTTCAATCTTGTAGGATATGCAGATATTGATTATGTTGGTTACCTAGTGGACAGAAAAAGCACAATAGGTATGTCTCACTTTCTTTGAACATGTTTGATTTCATGGTCCACTAAGAAACAACACTCTGTAACCTTGTCAACAGTTGAGGCTGAGTATGTAGCAACAGGATCATGTTGCACACAGCTTCTCTGGATGAACCAATAACTGAGGGATTTTAGTATGAATATTGGTTGTGTTCCTATCTTTTGTGATAACACTAGTACCATTAATATAGTAAAGAATCTAGTGCAGCACAAAAGAACAAAATATATTGACATACGACATCATTTTCTTTGTGATTGTATTGAAAAAGGTCACATCTCAATAATATTTTGCCCTACTGAAAATCAAATAGCTGACATCTTCACTAAAGCATTAAGCAGAGAACACTTTGAAAAAATCATGTTAGACTTGGGGATGATTAAGATTGTATAAACTTCCCTCAATGATTGGCTAGAAAATAGGTCTTCTCTTTCTGAATTCTAGAAATATTTTTTCAATTCACTTCATCACATGAAAGTGTGTGTCTTCTATTTTATGTGAATCATCTAACATTCACATTTGTATATGTTAGTGTGCAGATTGCTGAGCTCAAAGGCATAAGATGTCTAACTTCATTCTGGTCAGGTATGAAAGTTTAAGTGCCATAAAGTTACTCATGCAATAGTGAAATAGGTACTTTGTTCTAATTCTGTTTACTTAGCTCTTCAGTACTCTTCTTTGCTGCCAAAACTCACAAGAGTTCAGCTTTATCTGCCATACGTCTTTTCAAAGTCTTGTCCTTTAACATCATGCCTCTTTATCTTTGACTCTTCTTTTTCCTCTATATTTAATTTGGTTCATCTCTCCTATTTTGTTTATATCTTATAAGTAGTTTAAGAACAAAAAAGATGAAAAACAAAAACCACAAAAATCTAAAAACCATTCCTCTTCTTTCTTCATCTGCAATGGCATTTTCCAAAAACCCTAGTCTTTTTTATCTTCTTAAGGAGTCCGTACCTGCATCCCTTGCCATTGTTGTTTATGAATCGGCAAATCTTCCCCCTCTCCTTCAATTTCATCTCTCTGATTTTGCGGAATGGGGGTCCTTCCAGATTAAGTTTTCTTAGTTCTCTTTTATTCAAGCTTCTTCCTCGGGAATGGACATTGTTCCCTTACAAGCAGTCTCTGTAGATGACTTACCCATTGTCTCTATAGTCCCCAAAAAGGTAAGGAGTTGATTGCACAGGGCTTCTAGTGACCCTATTGACGTGCTAGATGAATTTCCTTTCCCTGCACGGGTTTTGTCTTCTGGTCGTTCAAGAGTGCCCCAAACTCGCAATCGTAAAAGGCAAGAGGAACATGTTCTTGATCAAGCTCTCAAGCGTAGCAAGAAATCCAAGACCTCAGAACCCACTGTCTCTAGGTCTCTACTACCACATGATGATATTCTTCTGCATAGGGTTCAACAAGGAGGGGTTCGTAAGAACGTGATTAATAAACCCCCTCGTCCTATATCAAGGTCACCCATCTCTAAGACTAAAGCTCCTTGTCTCTCCAAGAAATCGGTTACTCCAACTGGTTCTTTAGATGAGTCTGATCCTAAAAATGTCTCTGCTGACCCTACCTCTCTAAATTCGTCTGATCCATAATTTTTGTCCCTTATCCACTTTCATCAATGTTCTCTCATTCATGGTCATGCAATCACTGGGTATGGAGGACAAGAGATAACTGTCTTGCTTCACAAACTAGAAGTTCAAGGGTGGTCTACACTTTTCTTGCAAGGAGATGTTTAAAGACAGTTTGCTAAGTCTAAAATGTATGAGTTCTATGGATGGGGTGAGGCACATGGCTCTTAATTCTCTACTCTAGTTTGAAGTCTGCCTATTCTCTTGATTGCGGATGATGTCTCTCGAATTCTGGGAATTCCTAATGTTGGCTGAAACCACTTTACGCGACATGAGTGGCCCCCTCTAGAAAATATAGCCTCTACACTTGATATTTCTCATAAGTTCTCTAGATGCCCAAACTTGGTGTAGAACAGGTGTGTGCTTCGCAGTGAGATGTCTACTCTTATCGCCTATACTTTGATGTGGTCCACAAGATATTAATTCCCAGGATGGAACATCGATCTGAGGCCAGCTACCTTAACCTCACTTTTATGGAATTGCTGGACTCTAAAATTCTCATCAACCTGGCCAATTTGATCATAAAGCACATGCAGAGTGTCTTTATTCATGACAAGAATGGTTATGGATTTCCATATGGGTTCTGACTTGCTAACATTCTTCAGGATTACTCTATACCTGTGCAGGCTTGGACTATGCAGACTACTACGGACGTTTTAGGAACAGTGAACCATGCTGCACTACATGGTTCTACGAAGCATGTAGACACTGTTGTCCGCCGTCTAGAAGCTGACCTAAGACCAAGACTTCTGAATTGGTTGTTGCAGATGACGCATTTTCTTTGGAAAGGGGGGCTCTAATTTCTCAAATCTCTAATTTGGCGGCTTCATTACAAAGTGAACGCACTGCTCATACTGCCACACTCCAAAATCTTTCTTAGCTGACCCCTTCTGATGGTTCTTCCTCCCGATCTTCTTTCCTTTATCTGTTTTAGTGTTTTTGTAGGATCTGCCTCGGACACTTTTTACTTTTATTCTGCTTGATGTTTTGCGAATATCTTTTGCTTATGTTTGTATGCACTCTTACATATGCTCTTATGATGATTAGTCTATTTGTCTGTTTTGAGGATAGCCCTTATGGCCTTGAATTGTCTATGCATCTTCTACTCATGACAGAAGGGACCTCTTTTCAATGATGCCAAAAGGCGGAAGTCATTCTAAATTATGCAATATATATAACCCTTGCTCTGATCTGTTTCATGATATAGGTTCTCTCTTAGTTCCTACAGGATAGATGGACTGATGCTCATACTCAGGAGGTTTGCCATCATAAAAAAGGGAGAATATTTTGAGGACACCGAGTTAGCATCTAATGATTTTTTATGACTTCATGTGCAGGAAAATTATAAAAGGAAAGAAGATAAATGATCCTCTTGAAGCAACTCAGGAAGGAGGCTGAAAGTTTGGAAAAGGAAAGGATGCCGGATTGAAACAATAATGCAACAATAGAAAGAGAACCAGTCAAGATCTGATTGTAGAATTGATTGAGGACCTACCCCAAATGAATGAATCAGGAATCCCATCCAGTCAAGAAGATTCTGGTAAATTGCTGCAAAAAGGAAAAATAATCAAATCAAGACATGATTGAAGAATCGAAGAAGGAAAGGCATCCAAATCCAGTTGGATGTATCCCCAATCAAGGATTCCCTTAATATTCTTGATTGGAAGAATTCCCTTGGGTCATGAAAATCGATAGCCTACTATATTAGCCCTCTTTCTTATACTTAGCATTTTGTACATATTTAGGCTGAAAACTCTACTATTCTACTCTACAAAGCATTGTAATCCTGTGTGAAACAATTGTAAAGAAAGAGAGAAAAAGAGTGAGGAGTTAAAAAATATTCTGGTCTGCATATCAGACTGAGAGAAAAAGGATATATTGTAAATACCCTTTCACTTGAACCTTAAAGGAACCCTACTTACTCAAGGGGACTGGACTAGGTACCACATTGGTGATCCAAATCAATATACATTACTGTGTCTTTTTTACTTTCTGCTTTTTTTAAGTTGCTCTCTTAGTCGACTACTCACTAAACTCAGCTAATTATCGAATAAGTTTCAATTCACCCCCTCCCCGCCCCTCTTGACGATCAATTGGTATCAGAGCAAGGTCTCACTTTAAAAGTCTAACAACTTGTGAGAAAAGATCGAAATGGCTAACTATCAGATTCCTGGTGCTATCCTCCAAGACGATCACGCATCAAAACATCCTTCGTACTTCAACGACCAGCACTACTCCCATTGGAAGGAGAGATTCAAAATCTTCATTCAATCTACTGACTATCAAGCTTCGCTAGTAATCAAAAAGGGTCCAAAAGCCATCCCTGGTGCATCTGCTGGAAAGCTTGTGGATTTGGAATCTTTTGAAATCACCAAAGATCAGCAAGAGGTCCTACAAACAAATGCCAGAGCCATTAGTCTCTTCTACTATGTTGTAAGTGGCTCTAAGTATGAAAAAATTTTAACGTGCAAAACTGCAAAGGAAATGTGGGATAAGCTCGAGGTTACCTACGAAGGAACAAAAAAAGTCAAGAAGGCTCGAATAAATGCTCTGGTCAACAAATACAAACTGTTCAAAATGGTTGATAATGAAGACGTTGAAACTATGTTCTCCAGGTTTAGTAAGATCGTTAGTGAACTTAAGTCGTTGGAATGGTCTGTGCTAATTTGCTACAAGTCAGGAAACTAATTAGAAGTCTTCCTAAGCTTGGGAAACTAAGGCAGCAATACTGGAAGATAGTGATCTACAAAACATGACATATGATAAAGTACGAGGAAATCTCATGACATATGAACAAAACCATATTCATCGATGTCAAAAAGACGACAAGAAAAAATTAGTCATCTTCAATGTTGAATCCTTCACTGAAGAAGAAGATCTTGATGAAACAAATAATGAAGGGATGGCACTGATCACTCATGGAGTTAGGCAGATGCTCAGGCAATGATGACAAAGGCCACAACAGGAGTCAAGGCAAAATGAGCGAAATGACGATCGATGCTAAGACTGGGAAGGCCAAGGCACATCAGCCAAAACTGTCCAGACCTAAGAAGAAAAAACTCCTGTAGAGGCAACAACCCAAAATCAGTAGGTGCATGGGCCGATAAAGAAGGTTTTGAAGAAGATCCCGCTGAAACTGCAAATGTTTGCTTCATGGCAATCAGAGAAATCATTGAGGTAAGAATCCCTAAATGTTTTAACTGTTATGATCTTCAGAACATGATTAATATAATTACTGACGAACTTCAAATGACTGGAAAATTCTTCTGGAAGGAAGTCAAGCTAAAGTCGACAAAATTCAAGAGGAGCTTGATGAAATTAAGATGTAAACTAATAGTATCCAAAAACCATCAAGTCAACAACCATTTTGACCAAACAGTCATTTTCATAAAAATCGACACAGAACCAGTGATTTGAAAACAAAGATGCCCATAAACCCATATATTTCAATTATGGTAAAGTCGGTCACAAATCGTTCAAGTGCAAAACTCTTAAAAAGGGAATATAGATCTAAAGACCAAAAATCTCCGCATCGAACAATCAAGGACCTAATGAAACTTGGGAACCTAAAAAAATTAATTGTTTCTTGTTGTAGGAACCCCCCAAAACAGTTTTACAAGAAGGGAATGTGGGTCATAGATAACGGGTACCCAAGATATATGATCAGAAAGAAAGGAAACTTTAAGAATGTTAAGAAATTTGATGGAGGATATGTAAGGTTTGGTGATAATGCAAAAGGCAGGTGTAGGAACAATAACAATCAGTCCATCATGTGATCTCATTTGAGGTCTATCTGGTTGAAGGACTGAAACATAATCTTCTGAGCATTAGTCAACTCTGTGATGCCAGCTTTGATGTAAATTTCAATGCTGTAAAATGCACCATCAGCAACCTAACAAAGAACATCACTATTGTTGAAGATTGTGTGGAAAATGTCTATGTGCTAAACAATGTAGATCTTCCCACTCTCACGTGCTTGACTGTTATTTCAAATGATCCATGGATATGGTACAGGACACTCGGTTACGCAAGTATGCATGTGATTGAAAAGCTTTTAAGACTTGATCTGATCATTGGACATCCAAAGTTAAAATTTGAAAAAGACCATCTCTGTGATGCTTGTCAGTTTAGAAAACAAACCAGATCATATTTCAAAGCCACCGACAATGTCAAGACATCAAAATCTCTATAACTTTTGCACATGGACCTATTCGGACCTACTAAAATAGCAAGTATTGGTGGTAAACGTTATGCTTTAATCTCATTTTACCTGGGTTATTTTCTTATCTCATAAGCATGAAGATTTCACAAATTTTGAAGTTTTCTGAAAAAAGATTCAAAGGGAAGTAGGTTATTTCATCACTAGCATTCATAGTGATCATGGAGAAGAATTTGAAAATAAACTATTTGAAGAGTTCTGTAACAACAATGAGATTTCTCAAAATTTCTCCTCACTTAGATTTCCATAATAAAATGGAGTGGTGGAACTAAAAAATGGACCCCTTCAAGACACGGTACGAATCATGCTATTGGATCAAGGACTACCAGATCATTTTTGGGATGAAGCAATCAACATAACTTGTCACGTCCTAAACAGGTGCATGATTAGACCCATTCTAAGGAAAACTCCTTATGAGCTATGGAAAGATAAGAAACCCAATATCAACTATTTTCATCCCTTCAAATGCAAATGTTATGTCCACAATAACGGTAAGAATAACCTTGGTAAGTTTGACCTTCAAAGCGATGAAGGTATATTTCTTGGTTACTCTCTTTCTAGTTATGCCTTTCGTATATTTGATAAATACACTCTTAGTTTTGAAGAATCTGTACATGTTGTTTTTGATGACTCTAATCCAAGCTTGCAGCTCCTTGAGGAAGATACTCCAAGTCAATTTACTCAAAGTTCCTCATCGAATTCCTCTCCAACTGAGGAGTCAACTCCCAGTCCTAAGAAATTTCCTGCTATCCCCAAAAAAATTGTGGTTCCCAGAGAATGGAGACACAGTGCAATCTATCCTAATGACTTCATTATCGGAAACTCTACTAACAGAATGCAAACCAGGGCATCTCTGAGAAAGCAAGCATCAGTCGCATTGGTTTCTCAGATGGAACCTAAGAAAGTGGATGAAGCGCTCAAAGATGATTATTGGGTGAATACCACGAAGGAAGAGTTAGAATAATTTGATCAAAGTGATGTCTGGACTCTTGTGGAAAAATCAAACAATTATTCAGTCATTGGAACAAAGTGGGTATGCCAAAACAAAATGGATGAGAACGGGAATGTCGTGAGAAACAAAGTGAGATTAGTGGCCCAAGGCTACTCTCAACAAGAAAATATTGACTATGATGAAACTTTTGCTCCCATAGAAAGGTTAGAATCTATTCGCATACTTCTTGCCTATGCTTTATTTTATCTCTTTAATCTTCCCCAAATAGATGTCAAAAGCGCGTTCCTGAGTGGTTTCATCAAAGAAGAAGTTTTTGTTAAACAACCTCCAGGTTTCGAAAACTCCTCATTACCTAATCATGTTTTCAAGCTTTCAAAGGCTCTTTATAGACTAAAACAAACTCCAAAAGCTTGGTATGAACGTCTCAGCAATTTTTTTATCAAAAATAATTTTAAAAAATGAGGAAATATTGACACTACTCTGCTTGTTCAAAAATTCAATTGAAATCTTCTCATTATTCAAATTTATGTAGATGATATAATTTTTCGAAGTCTTAACATCTCTCTAAGCGAGAATTTTGCTAATCTGATGAAAGGAGAGTTCAAGATGAGTCTCATGAGTGAGCTCACCTTTTTCCTCGGACTTCAAATCAAACAAACTGACCAAGGCATATTCATCTGTCAAAGCAAATAGGCTAAGGACCTGATCAAATGCTTCAGAATGGATCAAGGGAAGGCCTATGGTACCCCAATGAGCCAATCAACATGCCTAGAAGCTAATCAAGATGGTAAAATAGTGGATGAAGAGATGTATCAAGGAATGATCGGCTCACTACTTTATCTCACAGCAAGCCGACCTAATATCATGTTCAGCGTATGCAAATGTGCAAGGTTCCAGTCGACTTCCAAGGAGTCTCATCTAACTGCAGTCAAAAGGATCATCCGCTATTTGATTGGAACAACTAATTTGGGCTTATGGTATCCTAATCTGCTGGTTTTTCTCTAACTAGCTACTCAGATGCTGATTTTGCAGGAGATAAATTAGACAGAAAAAGCATTAGTGGTTCATGCCAACTACTAGGAGAATCTCTTATCTCTTGGTAAAGTAAAAAACAGACATTAGTTTCATTATCCACCATTGAATCAGAATATATGGTCATCGGAAGTTGTGGCACTTAACTACTGTGGATCATGCATCAACTTGAAGATTTTGATCTATTACTAAAACAGGTTCCAATTTTTTGTGATAATACAAGTGCTATAAATCTATCCAAATATACTATGCATCATTCTAGAGCTAAGCATATCAATATTAAGCCTCATTTTATTCGTGATCATGTTGAAAAAGGTGATTTTACTCTACAATTTGTCAGTATCGAAAATCAACTTGTAGATATTTTTACCAAACCTTTACATGAAGAAAGATTTTCGTATCTGTGAGGAAAATTGAGTATTATAACTTTTCCTTATTGAATTTTTTTTCAACCAAAAAATAATTTCTTATATTCTATATATTTATTTTCCTAAATTAACACCCGTATTAATTTTTAATTCTCCACATGTCTATTTTTGGTCGACAAGATCTTCCTTCCTTTTCACGGTTTTAAAATTTCTTTTCCTTCTCAGACTCTCCCCTTTCCCTCCACTTATTACTCATTATTACCCCTAACTGTGCCTCCTCATCAGTTAGAAAACTCTTCGTTTCCTCCGCCTAGTCACATACATTCGCCCATTCATGTACTCTCTTTTCCCCTTAAATGACTCGTCTCTTCTAATTCTTTCCATCCGCTTTGTCTTCACTATTTTCCTTTCCCTGTTCTCTGTGTCACCATGAATCGTACTCATTCCATGCATACTAAGCCCTAATAACAGCTCTTCTCTTGAAATAGACTTCATCTCCTCGGACTCTTCTGAGGAAGATTCTTCTCCTCGTCCCTTTACTTTCCAAAAGAAACCCTCCCTTAAGCGCAAAAATCCTAAAAATTCCTAACCCTGCCATCCCGACCCTTTGATCGATGATGAGGTAGACAAGTTTTAGATGCCTCTGCTAAAGCTAAGTTGAATCTCTCAAAAAGAGGCTTGTTGTTCCTGGACGAGTAGTGAATCTGGAACAACTTGATGACTCCCATTGCAAAGTTAGCACCTTTTTACGTGCTCAGAAGCTCTCTCTTCTCCTAAGGCTCTACAGAGTGGAATTTTATAAGGACATTGTCCGCATGTTCTATGCAAATCTTTGATGCTCTGAAAGAGGCGAAGACCTGGAGACTCTTGTTTTAGGCATTCATATCATCATCAACAGTCGACTCTTCAAGAAAATCTTCGGCTGTGAGTTCTCTGGTGATATTCCATATATGAATGGTAATTGGCCTGACGACTTTGAAGTGTCCCTAGAGGAAGCCATAGCCTTCACATCTGAAGAAAAGTCTGATTCTCTGGAATTTGGACCTTTGTCTTTCTTTTTTGAACACTGGATTCTCGCTCACATCATAGCTACCACTATGGTTCCACGGAAAGTGTCCCTAAGCAACATATCCAATAGAGACGTGTTCATTCTCTACTGCCTCCTCAAAAAGTACTGCATCAGCTGGGATAATTGGATCAAAGAGTACATGTTTGAGAGTGCAGAGGACTCTAACCCCATCGTTAGTCTTCCGTATAGCCTACTCATCTCTCGGATTCTCAGTGAGTCTCAAGTAGATCTATCGGGGTTCAAGGCCACCCAAGTGTCTACCACTTATGATTCTCGCACCTTTGCAAGCATGGCTTACACTCTCATCGATGGTAAATGGCACAAGAGAGACTCTCTCAAAGGAAAGGCTAACGGCCCCAAATCGACTAGGATTTCTGCTGACTCTGCTGCTCTTCTCACCAAGGAGGTAGACGACATAAAGGCTTCTCTTTTTTCTCTAACTAATGTTGTGTAAGACATGCATGAGACTCTGACCAAAATTCTTCAACTAAGCAAAGACTAGCACTGAATTGGGCAAACTGCAAATGGAGGTGGAGGATATTAAGAAGGAAGGTGTTCGCTCCATTAACAAGCTCATCAAACAAGTTGACTCTATCAGCACAGGAGTCAACTCATCCAACAATGAACTTTTTGTCTCGGTTCAGAATGCCTACTTCTCTTTCTCCAAGAACTCAAAGAAGTCCTTCGACTATTTCTATAGAAACATGCTTAACACCTTAAAATAGTTTCTCGGTCGTCACTAATATCTGCTTAATTCCAAATAATTTTTTTGGCTCTGTAATTGTTGGGGTTTTTGTCCCCCTATACTCTATTTTATCTAACCCTACTACTTGTCCTCTTTTTCCTTTGTTATTCTGCCAAGGGGGAGAAAACCTTATGCTATCGTTTGCTATAACTATTTGATATTGTTTTCTATGTTGCCTGTGCATGCCTTACCCTATGCTCTACTGCATTTCTCTATTGTTTCTATGCTCTGTGGCTCTGCTTAATGATATAGACAAGGGAGCAAATTACAAATGCATAGAATAGATACCTCAGTGACAGGAGGAGCTTAAAAATCAAAGGTCATCTAGACAGAGGGAGCACATAAATTAGTCATTGAAGTCAGTGAATCGACTAACCCCACAAGGAAGTATCCATATAGAAAAAATCTCTGTCATCATCAAAAAGGGGGAGATTGTTAGAATCTAATAAGTTTTGATGACTTCATGCATAGGAAAATCAAAAAAGGAAAGATGATAAATGATCCTCTTGAAGCAGCTCAGGAAGGAGGATGAAAGTTTGGAAAAGGAAAGGATGCCAGCTTGAAAGGATAATGCAACAATGGAAAGAGAACCAGTCAAGATCTGATTGTAGAATTGATTAAGGAACTACCCCAAATGAAGGAATCAGGAATCCAATCCAATCAAAAAGATTCTAGTAAAATGTTGCGAAAAGGAAAGATAATCAAATCAAGACATGATCGAAGAAGGAAAGATATCCAAATCCAGTTAGATGTATCCCCACAAGGATTCCCCTAATATCCTTGATTGGAAGAATTCACTTGGATCATGAAAATCCTCCAATGACTAGTTCGTTGATAGCCTACTATATTAGCCCTCTTTCTTGGACTTAGAGTTTTGTACTTTTGAGAAAATAATCTAGGTTGAAAACTCTACTATTCTACTCTACAAAGCATTATAATCCTATGTGAAACAATTGGAAAGAAAGAGAGAAAAAGAGTGAGGTTTTCTAGACTAGGCTTTGTTGAGAGGAGTTGAAAAATATTCTGATCTACATATTAGACTGAGAGAAAAAGTATAGATTGTAAACACCCTTTCACTTGAACCTTAAAGGAACCCTACTAACCCAAGGGGATTAGACTAGGCACCATATTAGTGATCCAAATCAGTATATATCCCTGTGTCTTTTTACTTTTTGCTTTACTTCTTAAGTTGCTCTCTTAGTCGACTACTCACTAAACTCAGCCAACTATCAAATAAGCTTCAATTCAACCCCCCCTCCTTGGTTATCACATTGCAGTTTGATTAATAGACAAAGAACATGAAACAGATTGATCAGTCAGGTGTTTTCGTGTTGCTTCTCAAAGAGGTTCAGACATATCAGCAACAATTGTGGAGTGGATAAAGTCTCTTAGGATAAGCTCCGAAGAAGTATAGTTCAACAAGAACACATGAGGAAAAGATTGACACGGTGGAGTTCTATCTAATATAGAACTCTATGACAAGAAGAGTTTGTGCGGATAAGGAGTTTGATATCCAAAAGAACTCTTCATGGAAATGATTAAATAGAAGAAAAGGCTGAGAAGAAGGCATCAAGATAAAAAGGCAAAAAGACAGTTGTGAGAGTCAAGAGTATTGATTAGTGAGGAAACACTTAATTGATCTCTTTCTTTGTTAAGTTTGATTCTAGGAAGTCTTTATTTCTTATTTAGTCTTGATGTACTCCTAAGTTCAATGATCTATAAACTGAAGCTAGGTAAAGTCTTCAAGTTGAGGGCAACTCGAAGACTAGGGGGACATAAAGCTTAGGAGGTTTGTGTGTAGTTAGGAATTGTTGAAGCTTGTTGTTTCTTAGATTACTAGGGACTTGTAATCTTTTTGTTGAGGCTCATATTATTTTAGTGAAGTTGGGGAAAAATCCTGTAGGGATACAGGTCGTAGTTTTTCACCTTTTTTGAGTCGGATGTTTCCATGTAAGAATTTTATATTCATTTGCCTTTACTTCTCTCAAACAAGTTTATGAACCTGGTTCTACAATTAGGCAAATACATAGGTCGCGCAAATCTTACACTTTCTTTTTGAAGTTTTTTGAAAAATTTTTGGCATATTTTTAAAACCCTTTTTGGGTCTTTTTTTTCATTACTTTCTCTTGCCTAATTTAAAACCATCTTTGGGACCTTTTTTTGACTTACTTTATCCTTAACTATTTTAAAATCATTTTTGAAATTTTATTTATTTATTAAAACCCTTTTTGGGAATTTTTTTCTTACTTTTTCTTGCCTATTTTAAAATCAATTTTTGGGACCTTTTTTAAATTTTTTTACCTATTTTAAAACCCTTTTTTGGGAAAAGGGAGAAATACAAGAAGTTTACGAGAAATTCTTATTAAGTGGATGAATATTGCTACATACACATAACAATTCTAAAAGAGAGAGAGAGAGAGAAAAAAAGCAAACCCTAGTTGAACATAATAGAGGGCTTTTCTCATGGAGCATCAAGCTATTCTTTTTGATATATTCTCTAGACTTTCCATCAAATCTTTGATGCATTTCAAGTGTGTCTCCAAATTTTATTGTTCTCTAATAAAAGATCCCGACTTTATTTACTTGTATCACAATCACTCTATATACCATGCTGATTATAGCATAAAATTATTCCTACGAATTGGGAGTCGAATTTTTTTTTTACAGCATATACGTGAAATCGCGACAACCCAAAGCTTGCATCGTCCCATTCAATAATTTGGATGGTCTTATATATAATTCTAAATTTGAGTACATTGATAGATTGTTCTACATATGGGGTTCATTGTTTCGAATTGCAGCTATTTGCAACCCGAATACAAGAGAAATAAGATTTAGATTCCTCCTCTAAATATTGAGACTGATTTACGTTATCATTGGCACTATTCCCTAGGCTTTGATCCTCCGAAAAGAAGACATAAAGTCTTGATGACACTTTATTGCATAAGAAAACCAACAAGACAATGGGTTTTCTCTCTAGGCCATGGGTGAAGATTGGAGAGAAATTAAAACTATACCTTATAAATTTCACTCATTAATACGTGAAGAAGTTTACATCGATGGAGTTATCTATTTTTTTGTTCGTTGTTCTTACTCGAATGGATCAAAAATCAAGATAGCAAGGTTTGATGTTATAATAGAAGAAATCAGAACTATTTCATTATGATGTGATGGAAGAAGGGAGGATTTTTCAAACTGCTATAGAACTGGAGTATAGGTTGATAGAAATTGAGGGAAAATTAGCAGTCATTTATTTAAAATATAGTACAATAGGACTTTTGATTTTACAAAATGGTGAAACAGAAGAATGGGTGACACAACTACATCATCAAGCAGTACCAACATCAGGATATTGGTATAGTTCACTTAGGAAAAAGGATTTTATTATATGATTTGAAGAAAAAGACTTGAAGACAAATTCATATCGAAGGGCTTGATTATGAGGATGAGATTATTGGTATCTATAGTTATAAAGATTATTGGATCTATTCGTTAGGACTTTAATTTTCAATTGTATTAAATTCAAATCTTTAGTCGAATTGTGCACTTTTGATCCATCTGCTTGTGAAACATTGGTTGTTAAACTGTTATTTTTTCCAGCATCACAACAGTATTACTACAAGTAATCTATTCCCTGCATCACAACAGTATTACTATAAATAAATCCATACAAATTTATCTCTGTCTCTCTCTCTCTCTCTCTCTCTCTCTCTCTCTATCTATCTATCTATCTATCTATATATATATATTATTAAACTCTAAATTAGTTGAAAATATATTCTTTGTGATATTGAGCCAATGTATTGATACCATATCGGTATCATATAGTTTTGGACTTTTTTTTAAGAAATAGAATAATTAAGAGAAAATTATTAAAGTCACAAAATTATTTATTAAACTTTAAATTAGTAGAAAATATATTTTTGTGATACTCCGGCATATTGATAGCCTATCGGCATCATATAATTTTGGCCTCTTTTTTATTAAATAAAATAATTAAGTATTCACAAACTTACTTATTAAATTCTAAATTAGTAGAAAATATCAATAGCTGAAAATTTCGGGTAGGGTAGGCTTGGAGTCAGAAGTCCTA
>JAABOM020077092.1:0-33612 GCA_011800125.2 Solanum clarkiae | reverse complement strand
TATATTATTTTTATTCTATTTTTACTTAGTCTTGGACTGCTGGAGACAGAGAACACAAGAAGAACACTATTTTGCTTTCAAATTCATTGAGCTCTTGGATTTCAATTATCTTATTTGAGATTGTAATCTGTGGATTCATTTATTCTTCAATAGTAAGTTTTTTATCATGAATTCTTTATATTGTTGTGGGCTATCTTTCTTGAATATGCTAGGCTAAACCCACAACTAGGGATGACAAATCAATAAGATAAACGAATATGGGGTAAATCTCGGAATTAGTTAACGTATATATCGTAGTATTCTTCACTTTAACTTCTTCCTTTTTGAGTCGACACATTAGGGTAAGCCTGTATTAATTACATGCTCGAAAGGGATGTAGTAATTAGAAAAAGAGTTCTACGATAGAAATTCGAGGCTTTTAACCTAGTCTAAGTACTTGAGACCGAAGGATGAGAGTATTCTGGGGTCCATAACAAAGGTTAATAAGTATACATTCTCAGACAGAAAGGTAATGATTGAAATGCATCTAAGAAAGACCGAAAGGTAAACTAGGTGTTACATAACTTGTTGGATCTTGTATACATAATCATAAATGAGTTTACCACATAGATTCGGCTATCGAATTAGATGTCATGGGGAACACAATCCTAGCTTAGCATTAATTGTTTGAAATCCAGTAGTCTTTGTACTCTTTTGTTACTTTACTTTAATAATTTAGTTTGCAAAACCAAAACTCCCCATTTACTTTATGTCTTTTTATTTTGGGAATAGATATTACATCTAAAAAAAGGTGCTAATAGATTTATTCTCACACATTCCCTGTGAAATTGACCTCATCTTTGATTGAGTTTTATATTTGATCAATGACAGGTTTACTATTCTTTTGGAGTATAAATTTTGGCGTCATTACTTGGGAATACAACGAAGTAATAGTCTATTAGTTGCTACTTTTAGTGTGTAATACTAGTCCCTGATTTTACTTTTATTTCTAGTTTTTGTTCTTGGTAGGGAGCCAGCGTTGCATTCCAAACACCCGAAGTAAGAGTAAAGCACTTGTTCCCTACGACCCCGAGCTCACTAAGTCAATCCGCAAATGAATGCCCAAGAACACGGCACAACAAGACTGAGAGAGTGGACGTGAATCTTGCAGGTGGGGGAAACGATGGTCTGGGTGAAGATGACCTTGCTGGTAATGAGGTGCCACCGGAGACTCCACTTAGACAGGTGCCACCAGTGCGACCTCCACATCAGCAACTTGGTGTAAGACCCTAAGGGCCTCAGCAGCCCCGAGCAGTGAATAATGATGATGAGGGTGTTGGGACCATTGGAGCATTAGTGTTTCCCCCACTTCCTACAGATGCCAAGTTCATCGTCACTAGTACTATGCTGCAGATGCTACAGTTGAATGGGTTGTTCAGCGTAGTAGCAAGTAAGGACACAAATCAGCATGTCATGAACTTCTTGGCGATATATCAATCGATTGATATCCTAGGGACCAGTCAGAACACACTTAGGTTGCGATTATTTCCGTTGTCTCATTACTGGTGAGGTGACAAAGTGGCCGAATGAGCTTCAACATGATTCCATCCACACTTGGGAAGAGTTAAAAGAAGCTTTCTTAGAGAGAATCTTCCTTGCCTCGAGACAACTGAAGATCACAGATGACATTGGGTCTCACAAGCAACTGCCGAATGAAGCACGATATGAAACTTAGGAGAGATTCAGGTAGAAGATTAAGCAGTGCCCCAATCACCATCTCATAGATGAGCACTTGAAAGCAGTCTTCTACAAGTCTTGTAACTTTGTGATGAAGCCTATCATTGATGCTGCTTGTGGAGGATCATACATGTCCAGAACGTTCCCAGACATAGTAGTGATCTTGGATTAGGTAGCCAAGAATAACAAAGCATGGTACACTAGAGATGGAGACTGCTCTGGTGTCACGACCCAAGCCTAGGGCCTAGACGTGATATGATGCAAAACAAAAGGGACCCAAAGCAAGCCTCATAAAGCATCATTACACATCCTTGGTTGCGGAAGCAATAAGTCAAGCATCAAGATAAAAGAATGGGGAAACCGGGGCTAAGGGAATAACTTGCACAATATCATAAGCAATAGACAAAAGACAAGGTCATATCATAGACATCAAGAACAATAGAATCAAGGCTCTTAACATACATACATAACATGTCCAACAAACACCTTTAATACATAGATAAGATCAGGGGCCAAGACAAAGTAACCGGACTCACCCTTATAGTCAAAATAGGCAGTAAAGTAGAGTGTCTCAATACATAATAGAAGAAAGATAAACTAGGTCCCCGAAGTGGAGGACTCACCAACTAGCTTGAATAACACCGAACTAGCAATGTGAAGGAGGATGATCAACTTGGGCACCGAGTCCTACATGGTGACTCATATAGGCATAGAGTATGCGTTGGTACGTTTTGAATGTACTAAATATGTAGGATGTAATGCAACAATAGATAGGCACCATAATTGAAATGCATAATGTTAAGCAATAAACATAACATAATAATATGACATATATGATCAATGCTTAAGTAAATCATGCTTGTGTAACTTATGCTCATTTAGGATATCATTTGTGAAGAATAGACCAACTAGATTTCCAAAGTATAAACCCCTTGGTTGGTTGATGATGATCTCACCCTATCACCTTAGTGATGTGGTACAAACCTCTCACATGGTTGATGATAATCACACCTTATCACCCTGGTGGTGAAGTACAAACCCCTTACATGGTTTGATGTGTACAAACCCCAACCTCGGTTGATAAGTACAAACCCCCACCTCAGTTGATGAGTACAAACTCCCACCTTGGTTATCCGGGTCCTTAGTCCCTTCGGATTGGGCATGGTCTAATGTAACACTTTATATAAATATCATATACATAAGCTCATTTTATCATCATATAGTCATTCATATCATATCTCATGCTTTGGACCTTCAATTCCATAAGAAACCCTAGCCTGACATTTTATCAAACACTTGGGGAGGGGGTGAAATGGGGGTAAAAGACTATGAAATTTAGAGATGAAATCATGAAAGAGAATTTGTGGTAAAACCATCAATTAACACCTTGAAAAACCCCCAAGACATTCACATCAAACCCCCTCATCAAATTCAATAATAGATCCAAGATTTAGAGCTAAAAACATGCTAAAACAACCACACTTTCATGAACTCAAATCACTGTGCAGTAAATTTCTTAATATGCAAGACCCACATGTAAAATCAACCTTAAATCATGCAAATTGAGTAAAAAGGAGATTAGGACACCATGGGTAGAAGAACCCAATGGCTAAAATCTACATACCTTAGCTTGGAGATGAACTTGGTGAAGATTGGAGATGGAGACTTGAAGCTTGAAGAAGAATCTTGAAGGAGAACCTTAACTTGGGATGAGCGTTTGGGACTTGAGTTTGGGGAGTGAAAATATGATTAAGTATTTGAGTAAGTATTGGGAAATGTTTGGGGTATTATGAGGGTGAAATATGACTAAATATGGGTAAAAATACATATGGGAACTTTTAGGCCCAAGACTTGAAGTCTTGGACCAAGGCAAGAAAAAAAAATAGTGTTCCAAAAACACCTCTCCGCGTTGCAAAGGGGATGTGATTTCCTCACAGGAAATCGCACCTGGTGACATTTCAAAATTTGATTTAATCACTCTAAAATTGAAGTTAGACCCATTTTCCCTTATTTTGACCACCTGAATAAGAATCCGAAGTCAGATTTTCAAAATAATAAACGAATTTTGAGATATATGGAATTTAAAATTATGGGCATTTTTAGGCACGTTTTCGGGCACTTTTTTGGGTCGTTTCATCTGGGCTCATCTTCGAGATGACTTCATGAAAATGCAAGAAGGAGGAGGAATGGGATCAAGACATGGCCCATATGCGGACCAAACTGGACTTGCTGACGAAGTGACTACTAAATAGAGGCCTAGAAAAGGTGAAAGTTATGGAAACAATGCCCAGATATGATGATCAAAGCTATAATTATGATGAAGAGGTGAAGTTCTTGGGAAGCTAGGGGGATTATCAGCCATTCAATGCCGATAATCAAGGTCAGCACTATGGTCATGAGAACTATTAAGGAAATTGGCAAAACAGAGGCGCCTATAGGAATCGCGAGTTTCAGAATGATGGTGATGGAAACTCGAAACTCGAAACTCATAGTGGAGTTCACTGAGGCAGGGGTGTGAGACATGAAAGGAGAAATGTACAATGTTCGGTAACTGGTCGACTCGCATTCCACCTCGATCGAGCAACTAGAGCAGCAGATGGGACAACTATCAGCCTCATCAAATCAGAGAAAAGTTGGGTCACTTCCAAGTGACACTATTCAAAACTCGAAGAATGATGGTCACTGCATGACAGTAACCATGAGGAGTAGTAAGATACTTTATGACCTTGTTATAGCTAGTTATGTAGGTTTTGATAAAGCCGATGACAAGGTACCTAATCCCATGGAAGTGCATGATGATGACATGAGTGAAGAGATTGATGTGGCACCAGCAGAGCCTGCAGTTGCTAAAGATACTCAAGAGTCAGACAAACCAGTAACTCAGTTTCTACAGGCCACCACCATTCCCACAGAGGGTGCAGAAGAAGGTTGAAGATGACAAGTTTCAAAAATTCTTATCTATGATGAAAGAGCTGTCAGTGAAAATCCCCTTAGTGGAAACACTTGAGGAGATGCTAGGCTATGCTAAGTACATGAAAGACTTAGTGACTAAGAAGAGGATAGCCATGATCGAGCCAATAAACAATCTTTATCACTGTAGTGCCATTGCTATAAGATCCCTTGTTGAGAAGAAGGAAGATCAGGGAGATTTTCTATCCCTATTCTATTAGTGGTTATGACTTTGCAGGGGCTCTCTGTGATTTGGGTGCCAACATTAGTTGATATCACCGGCAGTTTACAAGTAATTGGGCTTAGAAGCCCCCACACCCACTATAATACAGCTACTCGTGTAAACAGATCAGTGAAGCGGCCCATGGGGATTCTGTGTGACGATGTGCTGGTCTATGTGGGTAGGTTCATCTTTCCTGTGTATTTTGTCATTCTACACTGTCAGTTGGATTTCGAGGTTCCATCATCCTTAGGAGACTATTTTTGGCTACTGGCAGGGTATTGGTAGATATAGAGTGAGGGGAGCTCACATTTAGATTGAACACTGAAGAAGTAAAGTTCAGTACGTGTGCTAAAATGAAAAGACCCAAAGAGGTAGCTGTAATGTCGGTCATTGATATGGATGATGACTATCTTTCTAATATTCCACTTCAAGAAAAGATGACTGTGGACACACTAGCAGCGGTGTTGATGAACTTCCCAGAGGATGGTATCAATGGGTACAAAGACACTATGAATGCTTTGCAAGGTAAGGGAACCTGGCCATTTGTCTCCAGGAAGCTAGACTTGGACCTGCAGAATAGACTGACTCTGCCAGCCAAAACTTCTATTGAGGAGCCTCCTGTTGTGGATCTCAAGGAGCTTCTCCAACACTTAAGGTATACATTTTTGGGCACTAATAACACTCTTCTAGTGATTGTGGCTGCAGATCTTCAGGAAGACTAGGTGCAAGCATTGTTGGGGGTCCTTCAAAAGTTCAAAAGAGCTATTAGTTGGACCCTTGCATATATTATAGGGATTCCTCCAGGGATATGTATGCACAAAATCAAGTTAGAGGATGACTGTGTGCCCAACATTGAACACCAGTGCAGGTGGAATCCACCTATGCAAGAGGTGGTAAAAAAGGAAATTATTAAGTGGCTAGATGCTGAGGTGATATATCCAATCTCCGACCACTGGTGGGTTAGTCCAATTCAATGTGTCCCTAAGAAAAGGGGCATGACAATGGTGGCCAATGATTCAAATGAGCTCGTCCTGTTACGACCGGTCACTAGTCGGTGAGTGTGCATAGACTACTGAAAGCTAAATAGATGGACTTTGAAGGATCATTTCCCTATGCCCTTCATGGACCAGATGTTAGATTGATTGGCAGGCAGAGGGTGGTACTACTTCTTAGACGGGTATTCGAGCTATAATCAAATATCCATAGCCTCATAGGATCAGGAGAAGACCACTTTCACTTGCATATATGAGACTTTTGCTTTCAGGAGGATGCCTTTCGGGTTATGCAATGCCCCTGCCACTTTCCAGAAATGTATGATATTGATCTTCTCCGATATAGTTGAAGACACCCTTGAGGTATTTATGGATGACTTCATGGGCCTATTTGTTAGCTCCTATTGCATAAAGTATATCCTTGTGGCAGTGGGCTATGTTTCCAAGTAGGTGGAGGCAGTTGCATTACCCATTGGTATGTCCCCATATCAATTGGTGTTTGGTAAAGCCTTCCATCTACCTGTGGAGTTGGAGAACAAGGCATTCTGGCTTTGAAGAAGTTAAACATGAATTGGGATGAAGCCGCTAACTTGAGACTTGACCAACTCAATGAGTTGGATGAGTTTCGCCTCCAAGCATATGAGAGTGTAGTACTTTACAAGGAGAGGATGGAGATCCAATGTGACAAGAATATTTCTCAATGAAGTTTTAGTGTTGGTGACATGGTACTATTGTATAACTCCAAATTGAGGCTGTCACGACCCAAGCCTAGGGCCTAGATGTGACACTTTCGGGATCCCAAACAAGCCTCTTAGTATATCATTTACACATAATTGGTTGCGGAAGCAATTAAACAACATCAAGAGAGTAAAAGTAAGGGTAAAGGGACTAAGGAAAGTTTTTAATAGCATAAATCATAGAAGAGTCAAAGCTCAAGCAAAATTACATCACTTGTCTAACAACACCTCTAGCATAGATAGAGCGGGGTCCAAGACACTTTCCGAGCTCACCCTCATAGTATCAAGATATCAACATAAAGAAATAGCATAAGCAAGCATAGCAAAGCTAGTATCCCCGAACTTGCGGATTCACCAAAGCTTATCTTCAAGATGTCCAAAAACTAACCACATGGAGGATGATCGTGAGGAGCTTCCGTCTATACATGGTAACATTATATAAGCATAGGGTATGCGTTAGTACGTTTGAATGTACTAAGTATGCAGGATGCAATGCAACAAGAGATAGGCAACACAATAAAAATGTATAAACATAGGAAATGGATAGTATAATAACAATATGGCATGCATAATCATTGCTTGAAGTAAAATATGCTTGTATAGAACATATTACATGTGTAGAAAGAGACCATCATCATAGAACAAGCAAACTAGTTCTTGAAATCCAAGGCATGTCATCCCCTTGGAAGGTGATTAAGGCATATACTCCTCAATTAGTAGATGGGCATGTCACCCGCCTCCCCCATCATAGTGGTCAAGGTATATACCCCTCAACATAGTAGATGGGCATGTCACCCCCATCAAAGTGGCAAAGGTATATACCCCTCAAGATGGTAGATGGGCATAACACCCCCATGTCACGACCCAATCCTAGGGCCTAGACGTGAATCGCCGAATGGGGAACCCAAAGGGACCTCAAACAAGCCTCTTAACATATCATTACACATTCTTAGTACCAAAAGCAATTAAATAACCATAAGAGAATAGAAATAAGAGCAAAAAGACTAAGGGAGTCTTTCATAGCTTACAAAATACAAGAGTCGAAAGAATCAAAGCTCATAGCATCATTACATAACTTGTCCAATGACACCTCTAAACTTAGAATTGACTGGGATCCAAGACAACTTTCCAGGCTCACCCTCATAGTCAAAAGCATAAAATAATATAAAGAGAGTCTTTGTAAATATAAGAACAAAAAGATATTGTCTTCAAAATTAAGGACTCACCAAGCTTGCTTGAAGAGATAACACTAGTAAAGTGGAGGGACATGATCAAGTAGAGCTCTGGTTCCTACATGGTAACATCATGTAGGCATTGAGTATGCGTTGGTACGTTTGAATGTACTAAGTATGTAGGATGCAATGCAACAAGAGATAGGTAACATAATAAAAATGCATAATTAGGCAATGGATAAGCATATAGCAATATGGCATGCATAAATGATACTTGAAGTAAACATGCTTATATAGAACATATTACATGTGTAGTAAGAGACCATCATCATAGATCAAGCAATTTAGTACTTCAAATCCAAGACATGCCATCCACTTGGAAGGTGGATGAAGTAAATACCCCTCATCTTTGGTAGTACGGTATTGCCACCACCCAACAAGGTGGATGAGGTACATACCCCTCATCTTTGGTAGTAGAGGATTTCCACCACCCAACAAGGTGGATGAGGTACACACCCCCCATCTATGGTAGTACGGGATTGTAACTACCCCATAAGGTGGATGAGTTACATACCCCTCATCTATAGTATGGTCAACTTGTAATACTATAGATACTTTCCATGGTAACAACTCGTATATACATTCCTTTAATTATCATAAAGTCATTTAACTCATATACTATGTATTAGACCATCAACAACTCAAGAAACCTTAATCAGACATTATCAAACACTTGGCGGATGTGTAATGCTAGTATAAAACCATGTAATTTAAGAGTGAAATCATGCAAAAAAAAAAACTTGAAGTAAATCAACCAACCAACACTTGGTAATACCCTCATGCAATATACATTGAAACCCTTTATGAAATCTCAAAATAGATTATGGCTTCACAACTCAAAACGTGGTTAAACAATCACACTTTTATAAAGCCCCAATATAGTTCATAGTCAAATTCATAATAATTAATACCCATAAGTAAACAACTTAGAAACATACAATTTATGTTAAAAAGGGAAGGTTGGGCACCATCAATGAAAGGACCCAATGGTTGAAACCCACATACCTCAACTTCGGAGAATTCCTTGATGAAGATTTGATTGAGAACTTGAAGCATGATGAATTCTTTAAGATCCGGAATGAGTTTGAGACCCTTAATTTTGAGTGTAATATTTGTCTAAGTGTTTGAGAAGGTTTTGGGGAATGTCTTGTATGATATGGGGTTGAACAATGACTAGTATAGATGTTTTAATGCATGAGAAGGACTAGACCCAAGAACCAAAGACCTTGGATTGAACAACCAAAAGCTGGCAAAAATGACACTGATCAGCACCCTGGCCGCGTTGTTTCAGGGGCGCGGATCATCTCTACAAATTACATTTTCTGGAAAACAAAATTTTGATATGGTTGCTCTAAAATCGGGGTTAGACCCATTTCCCACTCAATTTTTCCCCTGATCACGAATATGAAGTTGAATTTTCAATATCATGCATGAATTTTGAGATATATATAAATTACGATTATGCACACTTTCGAGGCACATTTTCAGGCACTTTTTGGGGTTGTTTCAATATCTCCCCCTTTGGAACATTCGTCCCCGAATGTCAAAAACATGTATATAAGAGAAGTAAGCAAGATAATTTCAGCCCACACAAGAATGCAATAATGCACTTAAACATCATTTCAAAAATCTCAACATAAGTGTTAAAATCACCATGAACTTGTCAATTTAAACATGAATGCATGCAATTGACATAGGGGCTGAAACATAAGATTTGAAATAACATAGGGGATTTAAAATTAGTACCTTAGACTTGAGTAGAATGGAATAGATAGGAATATCACTTTAGCATGTCCGCCTCGGCTTCCCATGTGGCATTTTCAACTTGTTGGTTTCTCCATAGAACCTTGATGGAAGCTACCTCCTTTTTCCTCAACCTCTTCACTTGCCTATCCAAGATTTCTACCGGAACCTCCTCATAAGTCAAATTATCTTCAACATCACCCACAACATCAAGAGGCATTATAGCACTTGGGTTACCCACACACTTTCTTAAAGTGGACATATGGAAGACCAGATGAACCATATTCATGTCATTGGGAAATTCTAACTCATAGCCACCTTCCCAATCTTTCTTAACACCCTATAAGGACCCGCAAATATTTGACTCAATTTACCCTTCTTACCAAAGTGAACCACACCCGTCGTGGGTGAACCTTTAAATAGACCCATCACCAACTTTTAAATTCAAGATCCCTTCTCCTCACATTGGCATATGACTTTTGGTGACTTTGGGCTTTTTCAACTTGCCTCTTATCGACCTAACTTTCTCTAAGGCCTCCATAACCAAATCCGAACCCAACAAAGCTATCTCTCCTACTTCATACCACCCAACCGGTGATTTACAACGTCTACCATAAAGGGCCTCAAAAGGAGCCATACCAATACTTGCATTATTATAAGCAAACTCAATCAATGGAAGACGATCATCACAACTACCCTTAAACTCCAAAACACAAGCTCTAAGAACATCCTTAAGAGTTTGAATAGTTCTTTCAGCTTGGCCATCTGTTTGAGGGTGAAACATCGTACTAAGATGAACCTTGGTACCAAGATCTCTTTGGAAGGACCTCCAAAACTAAGAAGTGAATTGAGCACCATGATCCGAAATAATAGACAAGGGCACCCCATATAATCTAACCAATTCATGAATGTACAACTTAGCATAATCTGCGACACCATAAGTAGTCTTAACCGGTAGGAAATGAGCCTACTTTGTCATTCTATCAACCACAACCCAAATAGAATCAAAACCTTTTCTAGTCTTAGGCAATCCAACCACGAAATCCATGTTAATTTTCTCCCACTTCTAAGTAGGAACCTCTATATCTTGGTTTAGGACACTCAACCTTTAATGCTCGGCTTTGACTTGTTGCCAATTATGGCAACCAGACACAAACTTAGCAATATCCCTCTTCATACCATCCCATCAATACACTTTCCTCAAATCTCTATACATCTTTGTAGAATCGGGGTGAATAAAATAGGAAGAATTATGAGCTTCATCAAGAATCTTCTTTCTCAAGTCATCAACACTAGGCACACACAACCTACTTTGGTACCTAAGGGCACCATCTCCCCATTTGGGCGAAAACCTCCACCCTGCTATCTCTAACCAAGGCCTTCAATTCTAACAAGGAGGGGTCAAGGCCTTGCTTTGCTTTTACCTCATCAACCACGGAAGGATTTGAACCATCAACAACCACAATACCACCACTATCAACCTCTTCCAACCTAACCCTCAATCTAGCCAATCGATGAACCTCTCTAGCCACCTCTTTGCCCTCGTCATCAACATAAGCAAGGCTGTCCATAGACACCCTACTCAAAGCATCAGCCATAACACTAGCCTTACCAAGGTGATAATCCACACTTATACCATAATCCTTAAGATGTTCTAACCACCTTTGTTGTCTCAAGTTGATGTCTTTTTGAGTGAACACATATTGGAGACTCTTATGATCAGCAAACACATCAACATGTACCCTATACAAATAATGACGCCAAATTTTCAAAGCAAAAACTACGACAGCCAATTAAAGATCATGGGTAGGATAATTCTTTTCATGCACCTTGAGCTATCTAGAGGCATAAGTTATCACCTTACCATTTTGTATCAAAACACAACCCAAATCAATTCATGAAGCATCACAATGCACAACAAACCCTTCCAACCCTTCTAATAGAGACAAGATAGGAGCAGAGACAAGATTATCCTTCAAGGTTTGGAAACTCTTTTAACCCTCATCGGTCCACAAAAATATTTCCTTCGTTTTGGTCAACTTAGTCATCATAGGAGAAGCAATAGAAGAAAATCCATTCACAAACCTCCGGTACCCGCTAAGCCAAAGAAACTTCTAATGTCCGATGGGGTCAAAGGTCTAGGCCAATTTCTAATCACTTTCGTCTTTTTAGGATCAACCTTAATACCATCTCCCGTCACCACATGACCTAGAAAGCAACCTCTTTCAACCAAAATTCACATTTTTCATACTTAACATACAACTTCTCTTCCTTCAATTTTTGAAACACCACCCGCAACTGACTCATATGCTCCTCCTCACTATGAGAATAGATCAAGATATCATCAATGAAAACCACCACAAACAAATCAAGGTAGGGTTTAAAGACTCTATTCATAAGATCTATGAAGATCGGTAGTGCATTAGTCGAACCGAAGGACATAACCACAAACTCATAGTGCCCATACCTAGTCCGGAAGGCCGTCTTAGGAATGTCACACTCCCTTATTTTCACTTGGTGGTACCTGGACCGAAGATCAATCTTAGAGAAGTGACTAGCCCCTTGAAGTTCGTCAAAAAGATCACCAATCCTCGGTAGAGGGTACTTATTCTTGATGGTGACTCTATTAAATTGTCGGTAGTCAATACACATTTTAAGAGTACCATCCTTCTTCTTCACGAACAATACTGATGCACCGCAAGGTGATTGATTAGTCCTAATAAGACCCTTCTCCAACAAATCCTTCAATTTCTCTTTCAATGCCTTCAACTCCACCAGGGCCATACGGTAAGGGGGAATAGAAATGTGTTCAATATCGGGAAGGAGGTCTATACCAAAGTCTATTTTCCTTTCGGGAGGTACACCAGGAAGATCATCTGGAAAGACATCAAGAAACTCATTTACCACCGAAACTAACTCTAAAGGAAGGACTTTGGACTCAACATCCCTAACCTGCACAAGATGATAGAGAACCCCTTAGAGATCAACTTTTGGGATTTAATGCATGAGATAAACCTACCCTTGACCACCACATCATGACTTTCCCACTTAAGAACGGGTTCATTTGGGAATTCGAATTTGACCATACAGGTTGTACAATCAATAGAGGCATAATATGCATGCAACTAATCCATCCCAAGAATGACATCAAAATCTACCATATTCTATCAACAAGATCACAATGCAAAATTTATGCGAAATGAAAACGGAACAATTTCTATAGACTATTCTAGCATCAATAGATGCACCAATGGGAGTAGACACCTCATAAGACTCACACAACAATTCGGGCTCAATATCAAACTTTTTGGCAACAACGGGAGTAGCAAAAGAAAGAGTGGCACCCAGGTCTATCAATGCATACACATCAAAATTAAAGACATTTAACATACTGGTTATGACATTGGGCACCTCACCTACCCCTTGCCTCCCTTGAAGAGCATACAATCGATTGTGCCTTGCGGTACCACCTTGTTGGCCTCCTCTCCTTAAAAGAGCCGCATTTGCACCCCGGTCTTGTGGACCAACATCGTTACCCTTGTTGCGATTATGTGGACAATCAATCATCTTGTCGCCTACTTCCCCACAACCAAAACAAGCATTGGTATCCCTCAAGCGTGGGCCATCATGACCCTTACCATATTTTGGACACATAGAATTAGGCACCACACCACCATCACCTTGGGACCTAGGTAGTCATTGGTAAACCTTATATTAGGAGCATGAGAAGACCCTCGGCCTTGATGAAATCAATAACCTTTGTGAATTTGGAACTTACTATCAAAACGAGCCCGTTTGGCCTCATTACCCCTTCTCTTTCTCAACTTCACCCCCTCCAATTATTCGGCATTAGTTATAAGGCAGGACAAGTCCATGTCACCTATCAGCATCGCAGCATAACATTCTTCATTCACCAAATCGGATACACCCATCACAAACTTATTCATCCTAGACATTGGCTCAACCACCGAGATTTGGTTGAACTTGAAGGCTCACTCCTTCACACTCATCGACCCTTGCTTCAAATTCATGAATTCCATAATTTTGGCCTCCCTTAGCTCAAGAGGGAAAAACTAGTTTAGGAAAGCCACGTTAAAATCCTCCCGAAGGATCACATGGTTGATCCTCGGGCCATATGATTGATCCCCTTCTCCTCCTTTCATTGAGTATACCATATTTGGGCCACCCCCTTGAGTTAGTAAGCCGCTAACTCTGCCTTCTCTTCCAATCTAACACCCATAATAAATAACACTTTGTACACTTCATCATTAAATTCTTGAGGATCCTCATCTACTTTAGACCCATTGAACTCCGGTGAGTTCATACTCATGAAATCCCTTACCCTAGATGCCGGATTAGGAGCATGAGGGGCTTGAGCTCCTTTTTTGATTTGATTGGTCATGGCTTGAGCTAGCGTGGCAATAACATCCCGAAACTCTTCATGAGACGGTTGTTTGTCGGGCTTCCTTTTGGGATAGGCATGATCTAGCATAGAAAAGAACATTTGTTAGGGGAAAAACTTACCTTAATTTCTATAGCACGACATCGAGTAAGAAGAAGGAAAACAAATGCCTCATAGCCTTCTGCTCATAGTTATGGTGCACAACACAACCATGAACAAGATTTTAATGGACACGGTGTGTTGGATGCCGAGAACTATTAATAACCTAGTGCTCTGATACCAAGTTTGTCACGAACCAAGCCTAGGTTCTAGATGTGACACGGCGAATGGGGAACCAAAGGGATCCCAAAAAAGCCTCTTAACATATCAATACACATCCTTAGTCACAAAAGTAATTAAACAACAATAAGAGAAAAGAAATAAGAGCAAAGGGACTAAGGGAGTCTTTCATAGCTTAGAAAATATAAGAGTCAAAGCTCATAGCATCATTACATAACTTGTCCAAACAACACCTCTAAACTTAGAATTGAGCGGGGGCCAAGATAACTTTCCAGGCTCACCCTCATAGTCAAAATCATACAATTAGATAAAGAGAGTCTTTACAAACATAAGAACAAATGATATCATCCTCAGAGTTGAGGACTCACCAAGATTGCTTGAAGATATAGCACTAGCCACATGGAGGGAGATGATCAAGTGGATCTATGGTTCCTACATGGTAACGTCATGTATGGATAGAGTATGTGTTAGTACGTTTGAATGTACTAAGTATGTAGGATGTCATGCAATAAGAGATAGGCAACATAATCGAAATGCATAATTAGGCAATGGATGAGAATATAGCAATATGGCATGCATGAATGATACTTGAAGTAAATATACTTATAGAGAACATGTTACATGTGTAGTAAGAGACCATCATCATAAACCAAGCAACTTAGTACTTTGAATCCAAGGCATCCTACCCGCTTCGATGGTGGATGAGGTACACAGCCCTCATCTTTAGTAGTACGGGATTGCCACCACTCGACAAGGTAGATGAGGTACATGCCCCTTATCTATGGTAGTACGGGATCACCACCACCCGACAAGATGGATGAGGTACATACCCCTCATCTACGGTAGTACAGGATTTCCACCACCTGACAAGATGGATGAGGTACATACTCCTTATTTATAGTATGGTAAACTTGCAACACTGTAGATACTTTCCATGGTAACAACTCGTATATACATTTCTTTCATCATCATAAAGTCAGTAAACTCATATACCATGCATTAGGCCTTCAACAACTCAAGAAACCTTAACCAGACATTTTATCAAACACGTGGTCGATGTGTAGTACTAGTATAAAATCATGCAGTTCAAGAGTGAAATGATGCAAGAAGACTTGAAGTAAATCAACCCACCAACACTTTGTAATATCCTCACGCAATATACACTGAAACCCTTCATCAAATCTCAAAATAGATTATGGCTTCATAGCTCAAAACATGCTTAAACAGTCACACTTTTATGAAACCCCAACATAGTTTATAGTCAAATTTATAATGAGTAAGTCCCATAAGTAAATCAACGTAGAAACATACAATTTACATAAAAAGGAAGGTTGGGAACCATGGGTGAAAGGACCTGATAGTTGAAACCAACATACCTCAACTTTGTATAATTCCTTGATGAAGATTTGATTAAGAAATTGAAATTTGAGTGAATTCCTTAAGATCCAGAATATGTTTGGGACCCTTGATTTTAAATGAAAGATTTGTCTGTGTGCTTGAGAAGGTTTTGGGGAATGTATTGTATGATATTGGGTTGAAAAATGACTAAGTATAGATGTTTTTACGCATGACGAAGCTTAGTCCCAAGACCTAAAGGCCTTGGACCAAACAACCAAAAATTAGAAAAAATAACATTGATTTGGGCCTTGACCATATCGCAGGATTGTCTCTGGAAATTGTACTTTTTGGAAAACAAAATTTTGATACGGTTGCTCTAAAATCGGGGCTAGACCTATCCGCCACTCAATTTTCCCGCCGATCACGAATATAAAGTCGGATTTTTGATATCACGCATGAATTTTGAGATATATGAAACTTATGATTATGGACACTTCTGAGGCACATTTGCGGGCACTCTTTTGGGTCGTTTCACCTTATAAAAGTGGTCAAGGTATATACCTCTCAACATGGTAGATAGGCGTAGCACCCCCCATCAAAGTGGTTAAGGTATATAACCCCCTCAACAAGGTGTGGTCAACTTGCAACACTATATACTTTTTAGGAATTCAACATATACGTACATTCCTTTCATCATCACAAAGTCACTTGACTCATAGGCCATGCAATAGATGATTAATAACTCAATAAACCTCAATCGGACATTTTATCAAACACTTGGTGGGTATGTAATGATAGTTCAAAATTATGCATTTCAAGAGTGAAATATTGTGAGAAAACTTAATGTAAATCAACCCACCAACACTTGGAAACACCCTTATGCAAATACATTGAAACCCCTCATCAAAACTCATCATATATCATAGCTTCATGGCTCAAAATATGCTTAAATAGTCAACATTTTATGAAATCCCAGCATAGTTTATAATCAAATTCATAGTAAGAGATACCCATAGATAATTCAACTTGAAAGCATGCAATTTCCATAAAAAGGGAAGGTTGGGCACTATGAGTGAAAGGACCCAATTGTTGAAACCCACATACCTCAAATTTGTAGATTTTCTTGATGAAGATTCAAATGAGAACTTGAAGTTTGAGTAAAATTTCTTAAGATTCGAAATGATTTTGGGACACTTGAATTTGGATGAAACATTTGGCGAAGTGTTAGAGAGGGTTTTGGGAATGTCTTGAATGATATGGGGTTGAAAAATGACTAAGTATAGGTGTTTTTATGCATAGGAAGACTTAGGACCAATACCCCAAGGCCTTGGACCGAAAGGAAAAAAAATTGGCAACAAATACATTGGTTCGCACCCTGGCCGCATCGCGCTAGGGTCGCAGATCCTTAATGTTTTAAGTAAACTTGGAAAAATCAATTTTTACTATGACTGCTCCAAAAATTGGGTTATATACTTTCCCCACTCAATTTTTCCCCCTGATCACGAATATGAAGTCGGATTTTCAATATCACGCATGAACTTTGAGATATAAGAAAATTACGATTATGGGCATTTCTGAGGCACACTTCTGGGCACTTTTTGGGGCATTTCAATATCTCTCCCTTGGGAACATTCATCTGTGAATGTCAAAGAAATGTACATAAGAGGAGTAGTCAAGATAATTTCAGTCCAACATCTAAATGCAACAATTCATTTAAACATTATTTCAAAAATCTCAACATAAGTGTCAAAATCACCATAAACTTGTCGACATAAACATGAATGCATGGAAATGACACAAGGGCTGAAAGTGAAGACTTGAAATCACATAGGAAACTTGAAATTAGTACCTTAGGCTTGAATAGGATGAAGAGATAGGGATATAGCTTTTGCATGTCCGCCTCGGCTTCCCATGTGGCACTTTCAACTTGATATCTCCAAAGAACCTTGACGGAAGCTACATCCTTGTTTCTCAACCTCTTCACTTGTGTATCTAGAATTTCTACCGAAACCTTTTCATAAGTCAAATTGTCTTCAACAACACCCACAACATCTAAAGGCACAATAGCACTTGGGTTACCTACACACTTCCTTAACGTAGACATATGGAAGACCAGATGAACCATATTCGTATTATTGGTCAACTCCAACTTATAGGCCACCTTAGTAATCTTCCTCAACACTCTATAAGGAACCATAAATCTTGGATTATATTTACCTTTTTTACTAAAATGAATCACACCCTTCATGGGTGAGACCTTCAAATAGACCCAATCACTAACCTTTAATTCAAGATCCTTCTCCTCATTTCGGAATAGGACTTTTGACGACTTTGGGATGTTTTCAACGTTTCCCTTGTCAACCTCACCTTCTCAATGGTTTACATAACCAAATTTGGGCCTAACAAAGCCGTATCCCCCAACTCAGACCATCTAACCAGGGATCTACAACATCTATCATAGAGAGACTTAAAAGGAGCCATACCGATGCTTGAATGACAACTATTGTTGTAAGTAAACTCAATGAGTAGAAGGTGTTCATCCCAACTACCCTTAAACTCCAAAAAACAAGCTCCAAGCATATCCTCAAGAGTATGGATAGTTCTTTTGGCTTGGATATCCATTTGAGGGAGAAAGGCCGTACTAAGCTTAACCTTGGTACCAAGACCCCTTTGGAAAGACCTCCAAAAGTGGGAAGTGAATTGAGCACCATGATCAGAAATGATCAACAAAGGCACCCCATGCAATCTAACCAACTCATAAATGTATGATCTAGCATAATCGTTGACACCATATGTAGTTTTAACCAGTAGGAAATAAGCCGACTTTGTCATTCTATCAACCCCAATCCAAATAGAATCAAAATGCTTTCTAGTCTTAGGAAACCCAACCACAAAATCCATATTAATATCCTCCCATTTCCAAGTAGGAATCTCTATATCTTGGGCTAGGCCACCCTGCTTTTAATGCTCGGCTTTAACTTATTGACAATTATGACATCCGGATACAAACTTAGCAATGTCTCTCTTCATACCATCCCACCAATACACCTCCCTCAAATCTCTAAACATCTTTGTATCCTCATCTAAAATCTGCTTTCTCAAGTCGTCAATATTAGGTACACATAATCTACTTTAGTACCTAAGGGAACCATCTCCCCTTAGGAGAAAACCTCCACCTTACCATCTCTCACTAATGCCTTCAACTCTAACAAGGCGGGGTCAAGATCTTGCTTTGCCTTTACCTCCTCAACCAAGTAAGATTTAGAACCATTAACAACCACAATACCCTCATTATCAACCTCTTCCAACCTAACTCTCAATCTAGCCAACCAATGGACCTGTCTAGCCACGTCTTTGCCACCATCATCAACATGAGTTAGGCTACCCATAGACACCCTACTTAGTGGATCAGCCACAATATTATCCTTATCGATTGATAAAACACTCATATCATAATCTTTAATAAGCTCTAATCACCTTTTTTGTCTCAAGTTGAGATCTTTTTGGGTGAACACATATTGGAGACTCTTATGATCGGTAAGCATATCAATATGAACCCCATACAAGTAACGATGCCAAATTTTCAAAGCAAATGCCATGGCGGTCAATTCAAGATCATGGGTAGGATAGTTCTTTTCATGCACCTTAAGTTGTCTAGAGGTATAAATTATCACCTTATCATTTTGCATCAAAACACAACCCAAACCAATTCTTAAGGCATCACAATACTTAACAAACCCTTCCAACCCTTCCGGTAGAGACAAGATAGGAGAGGAGACAAGATTATCTTTTAAAGTTTGGAAACTCTTTTCACACTCATCGGTCCACACAAATTTTGCTTTCTTTTGGGACAACTTGGTCATGGGAGAAGCAATAGAAGAGAAACCACTAACAAACCTCCAACAGTAACCTGCCAAACTTAAGAAACTTCTAATATCTGATAGGGTAAAAGGTCTTTGCCAATTGCTAATTAACTCTGCCTTTTTAGGATCCACCTTGTTACCATCACCCGACACCACATGGCCTAGAAAGGCAACCTCTTTTAACAATAATCTACACTTTTCATATTTGGCATACAACTTCTCCTCCCTAAAGATTTGCAATACCACCCTCAAGTGATGCACATGCTCTTCCTTACTATGGGAATAGATCAAGATATCATTAATAAATACCACCACAAACAAATCAAGGTAGGGTTTAAAGACCCTATTCATAAGATCCATGAAGATAGCCAGTGCATTGGTTAACCCGAAAGACATAACCATAAACTTATAGTACCCATACCTAGTTTGGAAGGCCATCTTTAGGAATGTCACACTCCCTCACTTTCACTTGGTGATACCCAGACTGAAGATCAATCTTAGTGAAGTGACTAGCCCCTTGAAATTGGTCAAAAAGATCATTAATCCTTGGTAGAGGGTACTTATTCTTTACGGTGACCCTATTAAGTTACTGGTAATCAATGCATATTCTAATAGTACCATCCTTTTTCTTCACAAACAACACCGGTGCAACCTAAGGTGATTGGCTACGACTAATAAACCCTTCTCCAACGAATTCCTCAATTGCTCCTTTAACTCCTTCAACTCCGCCAGGGCCATATAGTAAGGGGGAATAGAAATGGGTTGAGTATTAGGAAGGACGTCTATACTAAAGTCTATTTCCTTTTCGGGAGGAACACCAGGAAGCTCACTAGGAAAGATATCAAGGAACTCATTAACCACCAGAACCAACTCTATAGGAAGGACATTGGACTCAACATCCCCAATCCTCACAAGATGATAGAGACACCCTTTAGAAAAATAAACTTTTGAGCTTTAATGCAAGAATTGAATCTACCCTTGACAACCACATCATGACTCTCCCACTCAAGGATGGGTTCATTGGAAAATTGAAATTTGACCCTATAGGTTCGACAACCAATCCATCCTAAGAACGACATTAAAATCCACCATATCCAACTCAACAAAATCACAATGCACTATTTTATGCAAAATGAAAATGGGACAATTTCTATAGACTCTTCTAGCAATAATTGATGCACCAACAGGAGTAAACACCTCATATTGCTCACACAATAATTCAGGTTTGGCATGAAACCTTTTGGCAACAAAAGGAGTAACAAAAGAAGGAGTGGCACCCAGGTCTATCAATGCATACACATCAAAATCAAAGACTTTTAACATACCGGTGATGATATCGGTCATCTCATCTACCCTTTGTCTCCCTTGAAGAGCATAGAACCGGTTTTGCCTTGGAGCACCCCCTTGTTGGCCTTCTCTTCCCCTAGGACCTGTATTTGCACCTTGGCCTTGTGGACGACCATTACTACCCTTGTTGATTACGAGGACAATCCATCAGCTTATGACCTACTTGACCACACCCATAACAAGCATTAGTATCCTTCAAACATGGGCCGTTGTGACCTCTACCACATCTTGGGCATATAGGATTAGGGACCACACCACCACCTCCTCGGAACCTTTGGTTGTAATTAGCAAACCTTCTATTAGGAGTATTGGAAATCCCTTGGCCTTGATGAAACTGGACACCCTTGGGACTTTGGAATCTACCTTCAAAACAGGCTCTCTTGGCCTTACCCATTCTACTCTTCCTCAACTTTTCCTCATGTAATTGTTTGGCATAAGTAATAAGGTGGGACAAGTCCTTATCACCTATCAAAATGGTGGCACAACACTCCTCATTCACCAAATCGGATACACCCATCACAAACTTGTTAATCCTAGACCTTAGCTTGGCGACAATTTGTGGAGCTTATTTAGAGAGTTGGTTGAACTTGAGGGCATACATCCTCATACTCATCGACCCTTTCTTTAAATTAATGAATTCTATCATATCGGCTTCCCTTAGCTCAAGAGAGAAGAACCGATTAGGAAATGCAGCCTTAAACTCCTCCCAAAGGATCACATTGTTGTTCCCCTTCTCCACTTTGGTGAGTCCTCTTAGAATAGGTATGTCTAGCATAGCAAAGGACATTCATTAGGGGAAAAATGTTACCTTAACTCTTATAGCACGACATAGATCAAGAAGAAGGAAAACATTTCCTAAAACACCTAATAGCCTCTTACTCATAGTTGTGGTACACTTCACAACCATGAACGACTCAAATCGACGCGGTGTGTAGGATGCCAAGGACCATTAACAACCTAATGCTCTGATACCAAGTTTGTGATGACCAAAGCCTAGGGCCTAGATGTGACACGATGAATGAGAATACGAAGGGACCCCAAACAAGCCTCTTAGCATATCATTTACACATCCTTGATCGCGGAAATAATTAAACAATAAAAAGAGAGTAAAAGTAAGGGTGAAGGGACTAAGGGAAGTTTTTAATAGCATAAATCATAGAAGAGTCAAAGCTCAAGAAATATTACATCACTTGTGCAACAACACCTCTAGCATAGATAGGGTGGGGGCCAAGATACTTTTCGGGCTCACCCTTATACTATCAAGAGTTCAACATAAAGAAATAGAATAAAGCAAGAATAACAAAGCTAGTGTCCCCGAACTTTAGGATTCACCAAAGCTTATCTTCAAGATGTCCAAAAACTAACCACGTGGTGGATGATCATGAGAAGCTCCGATTCCTACATAGTAACATCATGTAGGCATAGAGTATGCATCAGTACATTTGAATGTACTAAGTATGTAGGATGCAATGCAACAAGAGATAGGCAACATAGTCAAAATACAAAAACATAGGCAATAAACAACAAACAAACGATAACATACCCAGTGAAATCCCACAAGTGAGCAATGGATAGTACAATAACAATATGACATGCATGATCAATGCTTGAAGTAAAACATGCTTGTATAGAACATATTACATGTGTAGAAAGAGTTCATCATCATAGACCAAGTAAACGAGTGCTTGGGATCCAAGGCATATCACCCCTTTGGAAGGTGATTGAGGTATATACCCCTCAATTGGTAGATGGGCATGTCACCTCCATCATAGTAGTCAAGGTATATACCCCTCAACATGCTAGATGGGCATGTCACCCCCCATCAAAGGGTCCAAGGTATACACCCCTCAACATAATAGATGGGCATAACACCCCCTATCAAAGTGGTCAAGGTATCAATCCCTCAACATGGTAGATGGACATAGCACCACCCATCAAAGTGGTTGAGGCATATCACCCCCTCAACAAGGCGTGGTCAACTTGCAATACTATAGATACATCTCATGAATTCAGTATATACATACATTTCTTTCATTATCATAAAGCCACTTGACTCATAGGCCATACAATAGGTCATCAATAACTCAAGAACCCTTAACCAGACATTTTATCAAACACTTGGTGGGTGTGTGATGCTAGTTCAAAATCATGCAATTCAAGAGTGAAATCATATGAGAATACTTAGTGTAAATCAACCCACCAACACTTGGTAACACCCTTATGCAAGATACATTAAAACCCCTCATTAAAACTCATCATAGATCATAGATTCATAGCTCAAAATATGCTTAAATAGTCAACATTTTACGAAACGCCAACATAGTTTATAATCAAATTCATAGTAAAAGATACCCATAGATAACTTAATTTTAAAAGATGTAATTTACATAAAAGGGAAGGTTGGGCACCACAGATGAAAGGACCCAATGGTTGAAACCCATATACCTCAAATTTTGAGATTTCATTGATGAAGATTTGAATGAGAACTTTAAGCTTGAGTGAATTTCTTGAGATCCAAAATGAGTTTGGGACACTTGAATTTGTATGAAATATTTAGCTAAGTGTTATAGAGGGTTTTGGGGAATGGCTTGAATGATATGGGGTTGAAAAATGACTAAGTATATCTGTTTTTATGCACAGGATGACTTAGGCCCAAGAACCCAAGTCCTTGGACCGAAATGAAAAAAACTGGCAACAAACACTGGTCCGCGCCCTAACCGCGTTGCGCTAGGGTCCCGGACTCTTACTATTTTTTGAAAACTTGGAAAAATCAAATTTTTACTATGGTTGCTCTAAAATCGGGGTTATACCCATTTCCCACTCAATTTTCCCCTGATCAAGAATATGAAGTCAGATTTTTGATATCACGCACGAATTTTGAGATATAAGGAAATTACGATTATGAGCATTTTCGAGGCACATTTTTGGGGCGTTTTAGAGGCTGTTCCTAGGAAAGCTCAAGTCTAGGTGGCCTGGCCTATATAAGATTATCTAAGTGTTTCCCCGTATTAAGCTAGAAGCCGAAAATGGGGATTGATTCAAAGTGAATTTTAGAGAGTAAAGCAATACTTGGGTGCCACAAATGAAGCCTCAGTTATTGAGGTCATGCACCTTGATGAAGTCTGAGTAGTCAATATAGTTATGTCATTCCATGACATTAAATCAAGATATTTACGGGAGGCAACCCATGCATTGTAATAGCCTTATGAAAATAATTCAATTAATTATATTTCATATAGTGTTTGTCTTTGGTTTGTGTTTTTTTAGGTAGGTATAGGTGCTTATTTGGAGTTTGTGAGTGCACATGTAGTGGGAGGCTTGACTTGAGGCTGAAAAGGATGAAATTTGCTCAAGGAGATCTCCATGTGCACCCACACGCCCCGTACAATGTGTGACAAATTGTGAACCTGTCCATGTGGAGCTGTCGCACATGGCCTAATTGAATTCAAGCCAAAAATTGCCCAAGTGCGACCAAACTGGCCTACTACACGGACCATTGCTACACGGACCATTACATATCAGACGATTCGTGAGGTTTGTCATTTCCCACACGTGCATGGCCCAGAGGAGTTCTTTACAAAAAAAAAGCCAACACTGGGGAGATGGAAGGCCCAAACGGACCGTGAAATTTGTCATGGCCCATAAAGCCGGTCGTAAAGGTACCAACTGCCAATGGGGAGTTAGGTCAGTGCTAATTGTTTCACAAGTATGGTGGGATGGACGATCCAAACGGACCATGCCACGTGACACGGGGCGTGAGACCGTTCATATAGAAGGTTTGACCGGTCAACACGATTGACCAAGGGTATTTAAAAACCCACACTTTGTCCCAACAACTTACTTTTAACTTTTCCACTCTCTATCTTATACCTGACGACTCTCTTTCTCTCTTTCACAACTATTATTATTCAAAACCCCAAAATTCCTACTCTTTTTTCATGATTAGTGAGTCAATTTAACAATTTGTGACACTAATTTCAGTGTGGGTTTCTACTTCTTCAAGCAAGTATCACATTCTTCATCTTTTTGTGTAGTTTTTAGTGATCATGTTTAGATTTTTGTTGCAAAATTTGTTCTTTCTTTGTGTAACGTGTCATAATGCATGAAATTAGTATTGGGTGTTGCATTTGGAGGTGAAGCCCACCATTGTTGAATGCTTGTAGCCATGTAATCTTGTGATTTTAGAGATTTTTGTGGTGAATAGTAGCTTACCCGTGCCCCTCATGCATCTGTATTGATGGATCTAAGCATAATATTGCACAAAAATGTGTTTCTGTGTGCCTTGGCCTGAAAAGGGACGACGAGGACTCTCAAAGCTCATCACACGGATTGTGTGCCTATACACAAACCATGTAGCAGCCCGTACAAGAATCCTTCAACTCCACATGGTTCACACGCCCACCACAGGTCCTGTCACAGACCATCTCACACTATATGGTCAATGTGGGTCGTCCGTCCAATTCATTGTGGTTACATTTTTGTAGTACCTCTTAAATTGAATTTAAATCAAATTTCTACATGTTTTTTGAGTACAATTTCCCCATGCTAGACTAGGTGAAGCCATTCTTAAGGGTTATTATCACTTTTATGGCTCAGGGCAAGTCTGAGTACCCGTTAGTGCGTCAACTTGCTTGTTTAAAAATTTCTAACGAGTTGTATTTATTATGATACTTGCAGGTGCTATGGGTCTATACTAAAGGTTAACTAGACTTAGACATTAGCCTGGGTCACGTCTTCACGACTCTCCAACTATGTCATCTAGCCATCAAGCTAGGAGTAACACAGATGATGACTCCTCAGGTGGGTCCGAGGTTCGTTTTATAGGCAATGTCTCCCTCACTCCCCTCACACTATAGGGCTCATATAGTGGGGCGAAATAGAGCCCCCTAGTCTAATGAGAGGGATTCTTAAACGGGATTTGAGGAGGAGGATGTCCCAGAGCAAGAAGAGCAGGTGCACACCCCAGAGGACGACAAGCATGACATTGAGGAGCAAGCCGATGAGATCGAACTCTGGGATAGTGATGATGAATCTATACATTTTGCAGTCTCCCAGAAAACAGACCTCAAAACCGCCAGGTGGCTTATTGTGTTTATATGGGGCCATTGGACAGTCTTAGGAGCCAAAGATATTTACACTCAAGGGCTAACTAAAGGCTTCGGTGGTTCCAACAACGGGTGGTCATCCCAGAGGTTTGGGTCCTCAGAAATCAACTCGATCAGATCCCAGATATTAGAGATGTGTTCGAATCATATCAATTTGGTTGGATGGTGCAACCACTTGATTATTATGGGCCTGCCATCATTGAGGAGTTTTATTCTAACTATGATGCCAATTTATTGAACTCAGTCTAGGGCAACTATTCTAAAAAAAGTGAAGAAGCAGGCCGCCTCTGGTATGTCCCCGCGGGCATATGTGATGGTGCGTAGGACAAGGGTAGATATTCCATAGACCACCATCAACAGATTCCTATTTGGGCCGGATTATCGAGCCCTCCAGATAGACTATTCATGGATTTAAAGATCAATGATGAGGGGCGACTATCTGATCCGACTTCGAGGGCTTCACTTCTGAAATGGATTGCGGAGAGGATCGTCATACAGGGAGCTGAGGTGCCTTGGGTTACAAAGCCGAGTGTTCCTATCATCAAGGCTTCTCTTTCCTTTGTTGCAAAGTTTTAGTGGTCGGTATTGTGGACCAAGCTGTGGCCCACAAGAAATGACAACTTGCTCGAACCTTCACATGCCTCTTTGATAGCGTTTTTAATAGTTATGTATGGAATAAATATGGGCTGGATTATTGCTACAGAGATGTGAAACCAGGCCTTATCTGATAGAGCTAGCATGCCCTTCCTATGCCTGATTCGTGCCCTTTGTAAATGGATCAGTGTCCCTACCACACATTTTTTGGATAAAAAGATGGCTCCCAAGGGCATGGTCAACATTTCCTTGATTAAAGATGTCCAAAATCCTCTTATGTGGGTTAGGACATGCATACTTGAAGGTCGGACGAAGTTTCCCCTAGAAGCCCCGCAGTAACCCTTGTCATTTGAGGGTTGCACCACTGCCCCACATTCAAGCGAGAATTCTAAGCAGCCCGAGGGCACTAGTGCAACACATCTGGTGTAGCAAGGGTATGCATATTTTCCTTATGAGTGGTAGCGGACTAGCGGTAGACACGAGCCATTGTTGATCAGATAGTCGAGAAGATGTCGCAGTAGTTTAGTCTCACGTACAGTAGGCTGTGGCGCAACTTCAGGCTGAAGTGCTAGGTCAAACCAGCATCTTGTGGGGCCATGTAAACACTTTGGAGTTATACTTCCATGACATGTTCGAGAGTATTTCCAGGGAAGAAATGAAGAATATTATTCAAACAGTGAATGACATGAAGGCGCAAATTGCACAGCTTATTATGCAGTACAAGGCCACCGCCTCAGCCCAGCCTCCAGAATCTTGGATGAACCTTTTCAATGATACAGTGGTGCCTATTCTAGATGAGACATGGGGCAGTCCACCCACTCTATCTGTTGAACCTGTGCCACCTACAAAGGAGCCTAAGAGAAAGGACAAGGGCAAGAGTCATAGCCACTGACGTAGGACTCCGCCTGGCCCACAGAAAAAAGAGGAGAGGTAGATGTTCAAGGCCATGAGAGCCCATCTCCATGCAACCACCGAATAACAGGAAAGGGAGTGGCTGGCAATAGACACGACAAGGGTAGGACCCTCTGGGAGCACCTTTAGATCGATTACGACCTATGATGACAGAGATGCCGCTGGATGGTTTGATCCCGACTGTGCAACTGACACCTAGGGAGTCCCAGGTATGTTTTACCCCCTTTTGTTCCTTATTTCTACCTGGAACTAGTATGGAAACTACACCTGAAACAACCCCCAAAAGTGCCCAAAAACGTGCCTCGGAATACCCAAAATTTTAAATTCTATACATCTCAAAATCCATTTGTTATTTCAAAAATCTAACTTTATATTCTTGTTTCCGTGACAGCACCACTATGCACACCTATCGCGGACATGTGTTAATTTGTCCTATGTGCATGTTCGCATCATGAATTTTTCTGCCAATGATTTCTATTTTGGTCCAAGGCTTTGGGGTCTTGGGCCTAAGTGTTTCCAAATGTGTTTTTATCTATACTTAGCCTTATTTCGTACTTATATCATCCTACACATTTCCCAATACTCACTTAAAATACTTAGCCATATTTTCACTCCCATATTCAAGTCCCAAACCCTCATCCTAAACTAAGGTTTTCCTTCAAGGTTTTTCTTCAAGCTTCAAGCCTCCATCTCCAATCTTCTCCAAAGGTATGTGGGTTTCATTCATGGGTTCCTTTCACCCATGATACCCAAGCCTTATTTTACTCAAATTATATGAATTAAAGCTGATTTACAAATGGGTCTTGCATATTATGAAATTCACTGCACACTATGCCAGACCTAGGTAAAGTTGTGACTGTTTTGCTATGTTTTGAGCTATAAATCTTTGATTTATTGTGAGATTTGACGAGGGGTTTTGATCTATATTGATTGAAGGTGTTGCAAGTTGTTGATTAATGTTTTTACAATGGATTTTCTTACATGATTTCATCTCTAAATTGCATGGTTTTATACTACCATTTCACACTTCCTAAGTGTTTGATAAAATGTCCGGATGTGGTTTCTTGAGGTGTTGAAGGTCTAAAACATGAGATATGATATTATTGACTATATGATGATGAAACAAGCTTATGTATGTGATAAATTCTATATAAAGTGTGGCATGGCGGGGGGACTAAGAACCCGGATAACCTAGATGGGGGTTTGTGCTCATCAACCTAGGGAAGGGTTTGTACTTCTCCACCTTGGTGATGGGGTGGCATTACCACCAACCTAGATGAGGGTTCGTACTCATCCACCTAAGTGATGGGGCAGTATCATTAGTAACCTATGAAAGGGTTATACATTTGGAAATCATGCGATATCCTTTGAGCATAAGTTAAGCATGTTTTACTTATACATTGATCATTCATGTCATATTGTAATAGTATGCCTATTGCCTTTTGTTATGCATTTTGATCATGATGCTTAATTCTTGTTTGCATTCCATCCTACATACTTAGTATATTCAAACGCACTAACGCATACTCTATGCCTATATGACATCACCATGTAGGAATCGGTGCCTAAGTTGATCATCATCCTCCTCCACATGGATAGTTCGGTGCTATTGAAGCTAGTTGGTGAGTCCTCCACTTTGGGGACCTTAGTCTATGTTCTCTTTTTATATATTGAGACACTCTTTCTTATGTTATATTTGACTATGAGGGTGAGCCTGGTTACTTTGGCTTGGCCCCCGCTCTTATCTAAGTATTAGAGGTATTTGTTGGACATGTTATGTATCTATGATATGCGCTTGACTTTTGTCTCTTGATTATAATGATATGTAAGTGTTTTCTCTTAGCCCTGGCTTCCTCATTCTTTTATCACTTGATACTTGATTTATTGTTTCCGCGACCAAGGATGTGTAACGATGCTCTATGAGGCTTGCTTAGGGTCCCTTCGGGTTCCCTTTATGCCTTGTCATGTCTAGGCCTTAGGCTTGGGTCGTGACAAACTTGGTGTCAGAGCGCTAGGTTGATAGATCCTCGGAGTCCAACACACTGCATCAATTAGAGTGCTTATTCATGGTTGTGAAGTTTGCCATGACTATGAATAGAAGGCTATGAATTATTTTAGGAAATGTTTCTCTTATTCATGTTCTAAGTCATGCTATAGAGTTGTGGTAAGTTTTTCCCCCTAATGATTGTTCTTTTCTATGCTAGATCATGCTAAACACTCGAGGATGAAGGGCCCAAACTCCAGAGGATCAATCTACCAATGGTGAGCTACGGGATGCTCTCATTATGCTTGCCCAAGTTATGGCCAACCAAGTTAATCAAGGGGCCCAAGCCCCCCATGCTACTACCCCAGGAGCTAGGGTAAGAGACTTCATGAGGATGAATCCTACGACATTCTATGGGTTAAAGGTTGATGAAGACCCATAAGAGTTCAAAGATGAGGTCTACAACATCTTGAATATCAAGGGTGTTGGGTCGAATAAAAAGGCAGAGTTGGCGGCGTACCAGTTCAAAAGGGTAGCCCAAATATGGTATGATCAATGGAAGGGTGAGAAAGGAATTGGTAATATGGTGCTTTGGGAAGAGTTCAAATAGGCTTTCCTGAATCGATTTTCCCTCTTGAGCTTAGGCAAGAAAAGTTGGTAGAGTTTATGAACTTGAAACAAGGTGCTATGAGTGTGAGGGAATATGCCCTCAAGTTTAATCAACTTTCAAAGTATGCTTCTCATTTGGTGGCCGATCCTAGATCTAGGATGAACAAGTTTGTGATGGGGGTCTCCAATTTGTTAAGTGAAGAATGGTGATTTGCCATGCAAATTAGTGTCATGGACTTGTCTCGGTTGATGACCTATACTGAGCAAATGGAGGAGGAGAAATTGAGGAAGAAAAGGGGGCATGAGGCCAAGAGGGCTCGTCTTAGAGGTAAGTTCCCAAGGAGTGGCTAGTTCCAATAAGTCCAAATGTCTCATCATGCTATTAATGGGAGTTTTACCAATGACCTCCCTAGGCCTCAAGGTGTTGGTGTTGTGGCTCCCATTGATGTGTGTCCTACATGTGGGAAGAGTCATAAGGGCCCGTATTTGAAAGTTTCTAAGGCATGCTTTGGCTATGGAGAGCTTGGTCACAAGAAGGTAGATTGTCCAAGAAACTGTCGCAAAGTCTGGGGTGCTAATGTGGTCCCATTGGGAAGAGGTTGTCCTCAAGGTGGTATCTCAAGGCACAATCGATTTTATGCTCGACAAGGTGTTGGTGAGGTCCCTGATGTTGTTATTGGTATGTTGAAAATCTTTGAATTTGATTTATATGCTTTAATTGATCCGGGTGCCACTCTTTCCTTTGTTACCCCTTTTGTTGCTAGAAAGTTCCATGTTGTCCCTGAGTTGTTGCATGAGTCATATGAAGTGTCTACTCCTATTTTTTTCCTCTATTGTTGCTAGGAAAGTTTATAGATTGATTTCATGCATTAAATCCCGTAAGTTGATCTTTAAAGGGTGTCTTTACCATCTTGTGAGGGTTAAAGTTGTGGAGTCCAAAGTCCCTTCCATAGAGTCGGTTTCGACTGTAAATCAGTTTCTTGATGTCTTCTAAAATTACCTTCCTGGTGTCCCTCCTGAAAGGGAGATAGATTTTGGCATAGATCTCCTTCTCGATACTTAACCGATCTCCATTCCCCCTTATCATATGGCCTCGACGGAGTTGAAGGAGTTAAAGGAACAACCGAAACATTTGTTGAAAAAGAGATTTCTTAGACCTTGTCAATCACCTTGGGGTGCCCCGGTATTGTTTGCAAAAAAGAAGGATGGGTGACTTAGAATGTGTATTGACTACCAACAACTCAATAGGGCCACTATAAAGAATAGATATCCTCTTCTGAGAATTGATGAATTGTTTGACCAATTGCAAGGGGCTAGCTTCTTCTCTAAGATTGATCATTGGTCCAGGTATCATCAATTGAGGGTGAGGGAGTGTGATATTCCCAAGACGGCCTTCTGGACTAGATATGAGCATTATGTGTTTGTTATGATGTCGTTTGGGTTGACTAATGCACCGGCCATCTTCATGGACTTAATGAATAAGATCTTCAAACTCTACCTTGATTCCTTTGTTGTGGTCTTTACTGATGATATTTTGATCTATTCACATAGTAGGGAGGAGCATATGGGTCATTTAAGGGTTGTGTTGCAAAGTTTGAGGGAGGAGAGATTGTATTTTGATTGAAGGAGGCTGCATTCTTAGGTCATATGGTGTAGGGGAATGGTATAAAGTGGATCCTAAGAAAACCTATGTGATTAGGAATTGACCTAGACCATTGACCCCATTGGATTTTAGGATCTTCTTAAGCCTTGCAGGTTACTATAGAAGATTTGTGAATGGGTTCTCCACCATAGCTTCCCCTATGACAAAATTGACTCAAAAGAAGGTTAAGTTTGTGTGGACCAATGAATGTGAGAGAAGCTTCCAAATATTGAAGGATAGACTTGTGTCTGCTCCTATATTGTCATTACTAGATGGGATTGAGGGTTATGTTGTGTATTGTGATGTATCTAGAGTTGTTTTGGGTTGTGTACTAATACAAAATGGTAAGGTCATTGCCTATGCTTCTAGGCAACTCAAAGTGCAAGAAAAGAACTACCCTACCCATGATCTTGAATTGGCTGCTGTGGTGTTTGCATTAAAGATTTAGTGTCATTACGTGCATAGGGTGCATGTTGAGGTCTTCACAGATCATAAGAGCCTCCACTATGTATTCACTCAAAAGGATATCAACTTGAGACAAAGAAGGTGGATAGAATTTCTCAAAGACTATGACATGAGTGTGGATTATCATCCGAGTAAGGCAAATGTAGTGGCGGATGCGTTAAGTTGGGTGTCAATAGGTAGCCTAGCTCATGTTGATGGTGGTGATAAGGAAATGCCTAGAGAGGTGCATAGATTGGCTAGATTGGGGGTTAGGTTGGAAGAAGTTGGTGATGGTGTTGTTGTTGTTGATGGTTTCAAATCTTCCTTGGTTGATGAGGTGATAGCAAAACAAGATCTTGACTCCTTCTTTCTTGAATTGAAGGCCTGGTGAAAGAGGGAAAAGTAGAGGTTTTCTCCCAAGAGGGAGATGGTGCCCTTAGATACCAAGGTAGGTTGTGTGTGCCTTGTATTGATGGTTTCAAGGAGAAGGTCCTTGATGAGGCCCATAATTCTTCTTATACTACTCAACTCGGTTCCACCAAAATGTATAAAGTCTTAAGGGATGTGTATTGGTGGGGAGGCATGAAGGGGGACATTGCCAAATTTGTTTTCGATTGCCATAGTTGCCAACAAGTCAAGGCCAAACATCAAAGGCCGGTTAGCCTAACCCAAGACATATAGATTCCCACTTGGAAGTAGGAGCTAATTTATATGGATTTTTTGGTTGGGTTACCCATGACTAGAATAGGTTTTGATTCTATTTGGGTGGTGGTTGATAGGATGAGAAAGTCAGCTCATTTTCTACTGGTTAAGACCACATATGGGGCTGAAGAGTATGCAAGGTTCTACATCCTTGAGATAGTGAAGTTGCATGGGGTTCCTTTATCTATCATATCAGATCGTTGTTCACAATTCACTTCACACTTTTGGCGTCTTTCCAAAGGGGTCTTGGTAAAAACGTTCACCTGAGTACGACCTTCCACACTCGAACAAATAGGCAAGCCAAAAGGACAATTCAAACCCTTGAAGATATGCTTAGGGCATATGTATTGGAGTTGAGGGGTAGTTGGGATGGCCATCTTCCTTTGATTGAATTCACATACAACAGTAGTATCACTCTAGCATTGGTATGGCTCCTTTTGAGGCTTTTTATAGGAGACGTTGCATATCACTGGTTGGTTGGTTTGGGCTTGGAGAGGTGGCTTTGTTGGGACCGAATCTATTTCTGGATTCTTTTGAGAAGGTTAGAATGATTAGGGAAAGGTTGAGAACAACCCAAAGTCATAAAAAATCTTATGCTGATGTGAGAAATTGGGTTTATTTGAAGGTTTCTCCAATGAAAGGTGTGGTCCGGTTTGATAAAAAGGGAAAGTTGAGTCTAAGATATGTTGGTCCCTATGAAGTTTTGAAGAGGGTTAGAAAGGTAGCTTATGAGAAGTTGCCTAGTGAAATTAATTTGGTCCATTGGGAGTTTCATGTCTCTATGTTGAGGAAATGCGTA
>JAABOM020077084.1:0-33617 GCA_011800125.2 Solanum clarkiae | reverse complement strand
TAATAAATTGATAATAAATATTACTATTAATATTATTATCACTAATGCAATAATAAATAAATAAATAAATAAATAATAATAATAATAATAATAATAATAATAATGTCACGCCTCGGGAGGGTAATCAAGACGTGGTCGGCACCCAGAGACTATTGCTAGTCCCCAAGCGAACCATTTGGCCTCATCACAATCATTCAATCAATAAACAACAATAACATACCCAGTGGAATCCCACAAGCGGGGTTTGGGGAGGGTAGAATGTATGCAGACCTTACCACTACCTCATAGAAGTAGAGAGGCTGTTTCCTAGGAACCCTCGTCTCAAAAACCCATAACCAGAATAAACTAGACATGACCAAAAAAAAATAGTTAGCCTACTACTCTAATTCGCGACCTCCACTTCTTTCTATCTAGGGTCATGTCCTCAGTGAGGTCAAGTTTCGCCATATCATATCTGATCACCTCTCCCCAATACTTTTTCGGTCTTCCTCTCCCCCTTCGTGTAGCTCCTAAAACCAACCTCTCACACCTCCTAACAGGAGCATTGGTGCTCCTTCTCTGCACATGTCCAAACCATCGCAGTCTCGCTTCCCTCATCTTATCAGCCGCCGGAGCCACCTCAAGCTTCTCCCGAATGGTCTCATTCCTAATCTTATCACTCCTGGTGTGACCACACATCCATCTCAACATTCTCATCTCTGGGACATGCATCTTCTAGACATGTGCATTTTTGATTGGCCAACACTCCACCCCATACAACAAAGATGGTCTAACCACCAATCTGTAAAACTTACCTTTGAGTTTAGGTGGTATCTTCTTATCACACAATACTCCAGATGTACGCCTCTATTTAGTCTATGCTGCCCCAATACAATATGTGACATCATCGTCGATATCGCCACTATTCTGGATGATGGACCCCAGATACTTAAAGTTTTCCCTCTTGGGGATAGGTTGAGTGGAAAGCCTCACATTAAAGTTTGCTTCATCCCTCTCATCACTGAATTTGCACTCCAAGTATTCAGTTTTGGTCCTGCTCAATTTGAATCTATTGGACTCCAGGACATGTCTCCAGGCCTCCAACCTATCATTAACTCTAGTCCGAATCTCATCAATCCATACTATGTCATCTATAAATAGCATACACCATAGTACCTCCTCCTGGATAGATTGGATCAGCTCATCCATCACCAAGGCAAACAAGAAAGGGCTCAGCACAGATCCTTGATGGAGTTCCATCTTAACAGAAAAATACTCTGAGTCTCCCCCCACCGTTCTTACCCGAGTTTTGGCTCCATCATACATGTCCTTAATCGCCCTGATATATGCCATCGGGACAACTTTCACCTCTAGAAACCTCTATAAGACATCCCTTGGGACTTTGTCATATGCCTTCTCGAGATCAATAAACACCACATGAAGGTCCTTCTTTCTTTCCCTATACTTCTCCACTAACCTCCGACTAAGATGAATTGCTTCAGTAGTTGACCGCCCCGGCATGAATCCAAACTGATTCTCCAAGATAAATACTACTCTTCGCACCCTCATTTCCACTACTCTCTCCCAAACCTTCATAGTGTGGCTTAATAACTTGATACCCCTGTAATTATTACAGTTTTGAATATCCCTCTTATTCTTGTACAATGAAACCATTGTACTCCTCTATTCATCAGGCATCTTGGCAGTCTTCTTGATAGCATTGAACAGTCTAGTCAATCACTCTATGTCATCCTTGACCATGTTCTTCCAAAAGTCTACCAGAATCTCATCGGACCCGATCACCCTCCCCTTCTTCATCCTACTAATAGCCCATCTTACCTCCTCAACTCTGAACTGCCTGCAATAACCAAAATCACGATGGTTTTCAATAAATTCTACAAAACAACGAAAGACATAAGGAATGTAAATGGGCACATCTATCATCTAGTCTCAAAATAATAATAATAATATAAAAAAAGCTAGTAGAAAGAACTAGCTCACAATCTTAACAATCAACAGTCGACTCTAGTCTATGAAGCCTTTATCACTATCAGGTGGTATCAATGACAAACCTATAACTACCTCAATCAAAATAAAACTAAGCAAATCTGACTATACAACAGGATGAAAATAAAGTAATGAATCTCCAATGTAGGGGAGGCTCACCAATTCGCTGAACGTCTAACGATCGTCAACAATGCACCCTCTGATGATCTCTATCCCGTGTATCTCCATCATAAAATGATACAATACCAGAGTGGTGTCAGTATGGAATGTACGGCATGTAAAATAGCTGAATTAAACCAAAACAAGTAGAATAATATAGAAATAACAATCAACTCAATATAGAAACTCATCAATATGTCAAATATCTATCTAAAGCAAGAATAAAGAGCAGACAAGTGACCCTCATCCAATCGACTCATCAATCAATTAGACTCATCTCAAAGGGACTCATCTCAACTCATCTCATCTCGACTCGGAGTACTCAAGGCAGGAACTTTCTGGGAGTTTCTCTTATCCGATAATAATTACTTATGAGCTAGTGATTGTACAATAATCTCGCTGATGTTGCCACAGCCGTTTCATACTTACCAGGTAGGGAACGAATTGATCCACTAGGGACCACCAACCAATCAAACAAGTCCTCTATTGTTTTAGAGACTCTATCAAGAGGGCACCTCAACATAATGTAATATGATGGTCCTAATCCTCACCTATGCTTAGCTACGTAGTTTGACGAGTGCAATTTGGACTAACTCTTACTCTTTCAGTGCTTGATACTGCTTTCATGACTCGATACTCATAAACCAATCCATCCAATCAAACCATCTCAATCAATTCATCTCAAATCAGCCTCGTAGAGGCTCTGATCTTTCAATCAGTCTCATAGAGACTATAATCATACTATCAATTCATCTCTCAATCAATATCTCAAGGCTTAAAATAATTATTAGGGAATAATCGAATAAATAATTATTAGAGTTCATTTGGTAAGACTCATGGACTATCAAATACTATCAACCTATCATCATTCTCACATTCACAATCCCAATCACAATCGATATTCTCAATCAAGGCTCTAGACTCAATCCCTATCTTCATTCATGCATGCTTGCAAAAGTTAACATATAAGGTTTACGCAATATCTCATGAAAAGTATTTAATTCAAGAAAATAAGTTTATGATGATCATCAACATATGAAAATACATGTGAGAATATAATTTTCAAGAAAACCCATCAAGAATCATGTATGTAGACTCAAGAACTATTAACACTCTTCTAAGACTATCTATAGGATACATGAGAGAACAATCTCATGCTTTTAGTTTAGCCTTACATACCTAGGATAAAGCTTTACCAATCAATCGTTACAAATTCTCCTTAAATTCTTTAATCTAGTCTTCCCATTCTCCTCTCTCAAACCCTAGTCTTTCAAGTATTTAGAAAAGGACTTAGAATAGGGTCTTACCCTACTTACTAATCAAAACAACCTAAATGGATTGTGTTTTGAGTTTAGGAAGGGTTGAAATTTTTTCGGAATGCCCTTCAAATTAAAAAAAAAAGTTCCAACACGAAAATGCTCGGTTTGCGCCTCAGACTGGGTGCAGACCTTAATATTTCCACCCCAACATTTTGCCATCAAAAAATAATTTTTAAAAAAACAAGAGTTGGTCTGCGTCCCTGGCGCATCGCGCTTGGGCGCGCACCGATATTGTTTCGTAATTAATTACGAAACATTATCTTTTGACTCGGTCGCTCTAAAATCCAACCAAGACCATTTTCCCACTCAATTTTTCATGCTGATCACAAATCTGGTCTCAAATTTTTCATCAGAGCTTGGGAAGATGCGTTATGCGCATGATTCCATTCTAGGGGTATTTTAGTAATTTTATTGGCTGTTAATAATAATAATAATAATAATAATAAATTTTTAAAAATTAAGAATACTAAAAATACACAATTATTTGGATAAAACTAAAAATAAACTCATTTATTTTAAAAGTTTTAAAAAATACATATTTAATCAAATGACAATCCGAAAAAAGTCATAGGTCGATCAAAATTGGATGTCAACAGTGATATGTTGTCAAAATACAACACATTTGGTGCTTAAAACTTAGGATTTTGTGTCTTGTCAATGCAATATTTATGATTTTTATGTGTTTTTTAGTTTTGTAGGAAAAATGGGTTGGCATGACTTTGGGGCAAAATTGCATATTTTTCTGATTTTTGGTGATTTACGAGAGCCTCTATGGACCATAGAGCGTTCTACGAGTCGTAGAGGCGGGTTTCGTGACAAATTCTAGTGAAGTATGGTTTCTGAAGTTTAGTTATACGAGACATCTATACGAGTCGTAGATCACTCTACGAGTCGTATAGAGAAGTTTCGTGAAGATTTCTAGTGAAGGACCAGTTGATGCAGATGAAGTCTATGAGAGTGCAATACGAGTCGTGAATCAGTCTACGACTTGTAAAGTGGATTCGTGGCAGTGAAGTCCAAGATTCAATAAACTAAATATGAGACTCTGATTACGACTTGTAAATAACTTTACGAGTCGTAAGGACCTATCGTAGAAAGTCGCCGACCAATTTTTCTATTTTTAGGACTTAATTGTAATTACTATAAATAGTACTTTTTTTAGGTCATTTTTGAGGGGAGTACAAGAGAGAACATCAGGAGAAAGTACTTTTAGGGTTTTGTACTTGGAGACTTCAATTTTGGAGGAGAAGACACTTGTGAATTAATTGGATCTTCAAATCTTGTGATTCTCAATTAATTTTGGATTTTCTTATTCTTCAATTCAATTGGCTAAGTGTTTAATTATGTTTTCTCAATTCATAACTTCTTCATCTACCCATAACATGAGTAGCTAAATCCATAACTTGGGGTTGTGGGAACCATGAAGATCTAACTAAATAAACCCGGATAATTTGCAATTCTTGGAATGAGTATTTGCATGTATTAATCAATTCTCTTTGTTTTGAATGTTTTCGAGTGGTGGCCAACATTAGAACTTGCCTAGTGTTACCTTCCCGATCCAGATGGTAATAAATAGGAAAAAAAGATTGATTTACAGGATTCAATAATGTGTTCTTATCTAATCAACCGAACTAGACCAAGGGGAGGTTGACTGTGACTATGTAATGGTTAATATTGCACACTATAGAGATGGGCCAAGTCACATAGTAAAATTCTCCTCTCACCTTTGACTAAAGGGCTTGGTGAACTTAATACCATCCTACATATTATACTCTAGTCGAGAATTGGGTTACCCAGGGATACTGAGTTGGTGAATCATGGGGAACACAATACCTAAGTCTCTCTCTATTATTGATCGTCTCTTATGATAGTTTAGTTTATTTTCTTGTTGAATATTGCAAACCTCCCCTCGGAGAATTGAGTTGTTAATTACTTGAATTACGTATTGGTGAATTTGTTGTGAGTCTCCGTATTCTTTGTGGGATTTGACCCTAACCTTGGTTAGGTCTTATATTTGACAACGACCGCTTTATCCTCAAAAGAGAGGTGTAACTTGAGCGTGATCAAAGATTATATTGCCGTTGCCGAGAAATACGGCTAGACTTAATTGAATTCACTAGTAATTGTAATTCAAGTGTTAATCCTTAGTTCTTTTGTATTTTACTTTTGTTTCTTTGTGGGGTATACTAGTAGTGTATGCCCAACACTAGGAGTCAAGGCAATCTCTTAACTCCACTTGATCCAGAGATCCAAAGAATTACAAGAAGAATAGCCCAAGAAAATGCTAACATCGTGGGTAATGCAGCCTTGGATCAAAATGTTAATAATGATAATTGGAATGAAAACCCACCTCCTTTGGAGAATATTCCACAGCGTCGGGATTTCAATGACAATGCTTACCGGTGGAATCAGCATAGGTTGAACCCTATGGCTATGGATGTGACTGAGGCTATTGTATTGCTACCACTACCGGCTAACACAAAGTTCATAGTTTCGAGTGGGTTACTTCAAATGCTGCAAAATCGTGGGTTATTTGTGGGCCTACCATTAGAGGATCCACATAGCCACTTGCACAATCTGACATTTTTTCGTAAGAGTGTGATAGGGACACAGAATCTGTCTATGGATGCTGTGGGACATCGTATTTTCCCATTGTCTCCTATGGGCAATGCTGCATTATGGCTATCTGAGCTCCCACAGAGTTCAATCACAAGTTGGGCAGATTTGCAGAAGGCTTTTTTGGAGAGATATTTCCCTAAATCGAAGAAAATCAAGTTAAAGGATCAATAACTTTGAGCAACTTCTTGGTGATTCAATTAGCACCTACATGGGAGTGGTTTACTAATTGTTTAAGGAGCATCCCTAACCATAAGATAGTTGATGATACCTTGGTGGAGATCTTCTACCATGCCCTTGATGAGAATAGTCAAGCATGTGCCAACACCATTATGAGGGGCATGTTTTTTGATCAACCATTTGCAAAGATTTTCGAATGTATGGAGTAAGTGGTCAAGACGAATCGTGCATGGGGCCAACGGGATAAGCTTCTATGAGGAGTTCATGTGTTGTCAATGTTGGTTCAGAGCAAGCCAAGATCAATGAGGAGATTATGCAACAACTTGCTAACTTCACACAAGCATGGATGTTGTGATCAAGTAGAATCAGGAAAGAGGGAATGCAGTAGTTCATCAACCTCCATGTGCACCCATGTATGAGGAGTCTTATTTTTTAGGAGGATGCTTGCTTTGTGAATGATCAGAAGGGGGGTCTTCTGGACCAATGCCTAAGGCTCCAATCAGGAATATTAGCGCCAAGGTTAAGGAAACCAAGGTCGAAACTATGATAGAGATGGGACTTATGACAATCGAGATGGTTATTATGAGAGGAATAAGGGTCCAGAAGCTGATTAGGTTCGAAAAGATGGTTTCAAAAATAGTCCATACGTGCCACCACATAACTGAGACACCGGTACAAGCAACTCTAGGATTGAGAAGATGTCTGATCATTTGTTGAAGAAGGCCGAGACACAAGATGAAACTCTAAGGGGTATAAAATCTGATATTTCAAGTATTAATCAAAAGATAGAGTCTCATTCTGTGGCTATTAAACAACTTAAGCAACAATTTGGTTAAGTGTCCACTCAGCTGAATCAGCATCAAAAGGGTACATTGCCTAGCAACATAGTTCAAAATCCAAAGAATGAAGGGCAATATATAGCGGTTACTACTAGGGTGGCAAGAACACCATTTATCCTCTTATGCCAGTTGCTATAGAAGATGTTCGTGAGAAGATAGTTACAGATAAGGATGTGGTTGAAGGAGATGATTGTGTCAAAGATGGCATGAGTGAGGTAGCTAAAGAGCCACAAAGGTACAAGCCCGTCCCAAGGCCTCATCATCCTTTCCCTCAAAGACTCAAAAGAGGGAGGAGAAAGGCAAGTTCAGACACTTTCTCTCTGTGCTTAAGCAACTATTCATCAACATTCCTCTTATTGAAGCTTTGGAGAAAATGTTGGGTTATGTAAAGTATATGAATAATTTGGTTACCAAAAAGCACACAATGAGTCAGGAGCTTTCTCAAGAGCTTCAACATTGTAGTGGTATCACTACTAAGTCCTTGGTTCATAAGCATGAATACCCAGGTTCTTTCACTATGCCTTGTACTACAGGAGATGTGGAGTTCGCAAGGGCACTATATGATTTGGGTGCTAGTATCAATTTGATGCCTCTTACGGTCTATAAGAAGCTTGGTTTGGGAGCCCCTACCCCTACTAACATATGTTTGTTAATAGCGGATAGAATGGTGAAGAAGCTTGTAGGGATACTCTATGATGTGTTGGTAAAAGTTGAGAAATTCATATTCCCTGCAAATTTTGTGATTCTTGATTGTGAGGTTGATTTTGAAGTTCCTATTATTTTGGGAAGGCCTTTCTTAGCTATCGGTTGCACCTTGGTGGATATGGAGAAGGGTCTGCTCAAGTTCAGATTTGGAAAGGATGAGGTCATGTTCAATGTGTGTCAACAAGCAAGGAATGACAATGATGTGAGAGTGGTTTTGGTTATTAAGACTATTGATGAAGCTGAGACAGATGTACCACTTGAGATAAGACTGGGTGTTGACAGTTTGGAGGCACTATTGATGAACTTCGACAGTGATGGTATCCCAGATTATGAGGAGACAGTAAATGCTCTAGGGGTGTCTTTTGGTCCTAGACGCCAGACTAAACTAGAGCTAGACTTACAGAATCGGGAGTCACCACTCACAAAGCCCTCCATAGAAGACCCACCGGTGTTAGAATTGAAAGCACTTCCAACACATTTGAAATATGCATTTTTGGGAGTCAACAACACTTTGCCAGTCATAATAGCTGCAAATTTGAAGAATGAGCAAGCACATGCCCTTGTAACAGTGCTCAAACAATTTAAGAAGGCCATCGGATGGACTATTGCAGACATTATTGGTATCCTCCTGGTGTATGTCCTCACAAAATCCAGTTAGTCAAGGACTACAAGCTAGGCATTGAGCATCGAAGGCGCCTAAACCCTCCCATAGAAGAGGTTGTACGAAAAGAGATCATTAAATGGTTAGATGCAAGAGTAATCTACCCAATCGCCAATAGTGAATTAGTGCACCTGGTGCAGTGTGTTCCAAAGAAAGGGGGTATCATAATAGTACCTAATACTAACAATGAATTGATCCCGATGCGGCCAGTCATAGGATGGAGGGTGTGCATGGATTACAGAAAGCTCAATGCCTCAACAAAGAAGGATTACTTTCCTATGCCATTCATGGATCAGATGCTTGATCGACGAGTAGAAAAAGGGTGGTACTATTTTTTTGATAGTTATTCCAACTATATTCAGATTATCATTGCTCCGGAGGATCAAAAGAAGACTACATTTACGTGCCCTTATGGCACCTTCACATTTAATAGGATGCCATTTGGGTTTTGTAATGCCCTTACAACATTTCAGAGATGCATGATGTCTATCTTTTTAGACATGGTGGAGAGTAATATTGAAGTCTTCATAGATTACTTTAGTGTGGTTGGAAACTCATTTGAGGATTGCTTGGCACACCTACATGACATGTTGCAAAGATGTGTAGAAAGTTATCTGGTGCTAAACTGGCAAACATGTCATTTCATGGTGAAAGAGGGTATTGTGTTGGGACACAGGATATCTGGCAAAGGCATTGAGGTCGACAGAGCTAAAGTTGAGGTGATTGAGAAACTTCCACTACCTATCTCAGTAAAGGGTGTGACGAGTTTCTTAGGACATACAGGATTCTATCGGATGTTCATAAAAGACTTCTCTAAAATTTCACACCCATTGTGCAAATTATTGGAGAAAGATGCTAAGTTCGTATTTGATGATGCATGTATACAAGCCTTTGAAGAGTTAAAGAAGAGGTTGATCTTAGCACTAATTATAGTGGCTCCAAATTGGTCTAAGCCCTTTGAAATCATGTGTGATGCAAGTGGGGTCGCTCTAGGTATGGTATTGGGACATCGCAAGGAGAAGATGTTACATCCCATATATTATGCCAACAAAGCCCTAAATACGACCTAGAAGAATTACACTATCACAGAACAAGAGTTACTCACATTGATCTTCGCATTTGAAAAGTTTAGATCGTATCTATTGGGAGCCAAAGTAGTGGTGCATATGGACCATTCAACACTTAAATATTTGATGTCTAAAAAGGATGCGAATCCAAGGTTGATGAGATGGGTGCTTCTCTTGTAAGAGTTCAACTTTGGTGTGATGGACAGAAAAGGGACAGAGAATTAGGTTGCAGATCACCTGTCCATATCGGAAGATGGGGCAATGACAAAGTTTGATTATGGATTAGAGATAAATGATTCCTTCCCTGGTGAGAGAGTGTTGGCTACATCGCATGATCTGATACCTTGGTTTGCAGATTATGCAAATTACTTGGTGAGTGATATCGTGCCACCCGACTCAAACACACATCAACGTTGAAAGTTTATGCATGATGTGAGGAAGTTCTTTTGGGATGACCCATACTTATTCCGTGTATGTGCTGATAGGATTATTCGTCACTGCGTTCCTGAAGTCGAAATGATAAGCATACTTGAGGTATGCCTCTAGTCATTGGTGGGTGGACATCATAGTGAGATTCAAACAATCCATAAGATTTTGCAATGTGGGTATTATTGGCCCACCATTCGCCAAGATGCCCATGACTATGCCAAAGCTTGTGATAGGTGCCAAAGAGAAGGTGGGGTTACTCACAAGCATGAGCTCCCTCTAAATCCTATTTTGGTGATTAAGTTGTTTGATGTGTGGGAGATAGATTTAACGGGACCATTTGTTAGCTTACATGGAAACAAGTACGTCTTAGTTGTTGTGGGTTATATATCAAAGTGGGTGAAGGCAATGGTGATACGCCTAAATTTACACTCCAAATGGAATAGTAATGCGGTCATTGATCAAATATAGAACTCAACAAGAGTTGAGGTCAATCCCACTGGAAATGCGTAAGAATATATCTATTAGCACCATTTTCAGATGTAATATTTATTCCCAAAATAAAAGTGCATAAAGTAAATATGGGGTGGGGGGTTTGGTTTTTCAAACTAATTAACTAAAGAATGCAATAAATGAGTGCAAGAACGACTAGATTTCAATCAATTTATGTGAGGCTAGGATTGTGTTCCCCATGACACCTAATACGATAGCCGAATCTAATGGTAAAATCGTTCATAAATATGTATATAAGATCTAACAAGTTATGTAACATCTAATTCACCTCTCGATTCCTCTTAAATGTATATCATTCATCACCTTTCGATCTTAGAACGTTTACGTATTAACCCTTGTTTATCTCGGAATACTCTCACCTTTCGATCTCAAGTACTTAGACTAGGTTAAAAACATCAAATTTTCGTCATAGAACTCTTTTCCTAATCAAAACACCCCTTTTGGGCATGAAAAGAATAAAGGCTTACCCTAATGCGTTGACTCATTAAGGAAGAAATTATAACGAAGATTACTATGATATACACGCTAATCAATCCCGAGATTTACCCCATATTCGTATATCTTATTGATTTGTCATGGTTCCCACAACCCTAGTTGTGGGTTTAGCCTAACATATTCAAGAAATAAAACTCGCAACGATACAAGAAATTCATAATAGAAGACTTACTATTAAAGAATCAATGTTTTCTAGCTCTAGCCGTTCAAGACTAACTAAAAAACTAAATAAAATAACTATTTATATATATAAAAAATCTAATCCTAATTAAAATAGGAAAAATCCGTCCGTATGGACACCGGTCACCACACAGCCCGTGTGACGGTAGACGGATCGTCAAATGGTCCGTGTGGCTATCCTTAGCCTCACTTCACTGCTCGTCATGTGCTGCTACAAGCTCAGGCAAATGGCCCGTGTGAAGTAAGACGGTTTGTGAGATGGGCCGTCTATTGTGCCTAACTTCTTCCACATGCCTCCATGTCACGGGCCATGGTTGATCACACGGTTCGTGACACGCACCATCTGACCTCCCTTGGCCTATTTGTCTAGCTTTTTGACGATGTCACCTTCACATCAGTCACACGGACCATAGGACAACATGTCATACACTTAACGATCCGTGAAATGGGCCATAACTTTCCACTTTTCCAAAATCTTCCAACCATCTTCCGTCTTCACGTCGCTTTGACAAACTTCATAAACGACCCGTTTGACATCCCATGGTCTGTGACATGTGCCATGGGACTTCCCTTCATCAAATAGCCACTACCATCAGCCAAGTGTGAGGCCACGGTGGGCGTCACGGTCCGTTTAGATGTACACAGGTCGTGTAGGTCTCGTGTGCCTACACTTGGTTCCATTTGGGCTCCTCTTTGCCTTCTTTTTCATCCTTTTTTCTTTCGTATTCTTATTCCTTCCATGCCTTAGTCTTTTTCCTGAAAAACAACAAAAAGAAAACATCAAAATACCAAGTTTGCTTTAGAACGCGCAAAAATTCTTTCTTTAAAGCGTTATACAAGTCGTATTTCTACGACTCATCAACACCTTCAACTTAGAATGATTGCTTTTCCTCAAGCAATAAAAATTCGACCAAACAATACACAAACACAAATGGTCACTCAGACTATAGATCACCCCAAAAGTTTTCAATGCATATGCCCCACTAACAGGTTCAAGAATATGCTCATACCCCAAATGGACCCACAAAGATTAAGGCAAAGATTATGCATGCATGGTCAGTCCACATATGATCAGGAATAAAGAGACCCTAGTTAACTTAGCAATCAATTGATGCAAAAGATAGTGCCCTCACCACAACAAAGTCTCACACTCAACGTAAGCATGAAAAACAGAGATTGGAATGTAGTCATTCACTCTTAGAAATGACTTCCAATGGAGACCCACTCCTCGATCATGAACTTGCCCTTATTTTCACCACCTTAACTCTTGAATGGCCTTTTTAGGATCACATTAGGACTTTTTCAGCTTGTAACGTAGGCTCGGGCTCGAGTGAGGTATATTTAGGATTAAAGTGACTAAATGACCTCTCCCAGACAGTTGCTTCAACTCAGCCATTTACTCTTTGGTCACCAACTTTTCTTGCCCCTATTTTTCCACTTTCTATAGTACAGAAAGTGATTTCCATGCTTATTCACTCATTGTTATTCTTTTTCTTTTTCGCTTATTGCTTTGCTCACGGTCACACCCATTTCTTTTTCTCTTTTTATCACTTTATTCTTTTCCATACTCATTTTTTTCTGCTCTCCCTGCACTACCACCCTCAACTTAAGCCTTTGGCTAGGATCAAGGTTCGTAATATCTTTCTAAAGGGCCAGGGCCAACATAAGCCACCCTCAACTTAGGCTTTTACCCTAGGCAGAGGTTCACACTGTCCTTAGAGATACCAGGGCCAAAATAGAGATCAATAGATAGATTGGGGAGGTGAATTTTGGGTGATTTCAAAGAAAAGGTCCATTTAGGCTCAACTTTTGGTTCGAAGGAACAATTTCATTTGGTTGGTCAATTTTTCTTGGCTAAGTGACTATTCAACAACAATGGCCTAAGATTCCTTCCTAATCCAATCATTCAAGTATTTCAGTGGGACTAATCAAGCAAGTTCTATCTCACAAGTGCATCAACGGAATTATGCAATTAGCTTACACACATGGCACATCTTTTACACTAGTTGGTACTAAATCACATAGGCCTACTTCATTCATCAAAATACCAACCATACACATATAAAACTTACCACAATCATGCAAGTTAGTCAGGATGAGATGCAAACACATATATACTTAGCACCGTTAACATGAAACATCACAAAGATCAACACAAGGGCTACCCTAGACTTTTTTGGCACTTATATTTACATAAATAGTACGACCTAAACACGCCAGTTCTACTAGATAATACACTTGAGAGAAAAGAAACATGGCAAAAGAAACTCTCAAGTAACAATATGCCTCACCCCCTCTAAAAAGATAGTGTAGTGTCCTCACGACATCATAACACACTTAAATGAACAGATAGAGAGATAGAACATACCTGGGATGCCCTAGGAATCAACAGTGTCTGTGGGATCGGACCCCTCTGGGGTATTATTATCAGCATATGTAGCACCCAGTCCAAAGGTGCTAACAGAGGCTCTTACTCGTGCCGCCTCTGTGGCAAACCACTCTCGTTCGGCCTATTCAGCTACTGCTTGGCACTGTGCCCTGGCAGCCTTGCATATTTGTCGGTCTTTTTCCCTCTGCGGGTCATTGGGAAGACTCTTTTATTGACCCCGACATTTACCCTTGTCCTTCCTCCTAGGTTGCTCCGTGGGTGGCGTGGGTGCCTCATATGGGGCTGGTGGAACACCCCATATCTCATCCACAACTGGTGTCGCGGGTACATTGAATAGGCTCATCCACGACTCTGGAGGCGGGGCCGGAGTAGAGGCCTGACACTGTGCAGTCAACCTAGCAATTGGGCCTTCATACCATTCACTGTCTTTACTAGATCCTTCATTTCATTTTCGGTCATACTCCCCGACATGCTGTGGAAGTATCCCTCTAATGTGCTAATTTGGCTCTGTAGGTTGGTGATTTGGCTCCTAAGCATGTCGTCACGTTAGTCCACCACCCGCTTTGAATGACGTGGGGGATCCAATCTACAATCTGATCAATAATGGCCCTTGTCTGCTACTGGTCCACCACCAATCTATCCAAAAACTCATAAGGCACATATGCATACCCTTGCTGCACTGGAGGAGCTGCATCACTACCCTCGGGCTGCTCAGAAGCTGTGCCTGATGGTGGGGGCAAGGGTGTAGTCCTCAAATGGCGATGGTTGCTGTGGAGGTGCAGATGAGAAGTTGGTCGGCCCCCTAAAGAATGTCTTCTGCTCCTCATGAGCGGGTTTTGGACAACTTTGATCAGGGCAATGTTGGCTACGCCCTTGGGGGCTATCCTCTTGTCCAAAAAATTAGTAGTGGGAAAACTAGCCTGTTCGCATAGGGCACAAACCAGGCACGGGAAGGGTATGACAGATCTCTCAGATAAAGCTCGGTCCTGCTTCTCAAAAGCAATGATTCGACCCACATTTATTCTGAATCTAGACATCAAGCATGTTATAAGATAAGCATGCGAAGGTTAGAGTGTATTATCATTTCCTGTAGGTCTCAGCCTGGCCTACACTATCGACTACCAAACTTTTGCAGCAAATGTCAATGATGATTTGGCAATAGGACACTTGGGGTCTATAACCCAAGTCACCTTTGCCCCTTGAATGGCTATTCGCTCTACGATCCATCCCAACAGTGCAACCCTAAATGACGAATCAGACATCCGCACTGCGTCCATAATCTGCATGTGTCTTTCCATAAACTAGGCATCCAGAGGAGCTTGGTAGTCTGGCCCAAATAGGAACCGATTGATGGTGGTTTCTAATATATTCACTCGTGTACCACGCACTGTTGCATGTGACCTCGGGACTTAGTAAGGGCGACCAGTCTCTTCACCTTTCTCAATTGGGTCCTCTCCGCCGAGTTTAGGAGGCTAGCGACATAATTGGAATAGAATTCTTCAATAATGATGGGCTCATAGTACCCTAGTGGTTGGGCTATCCAACTGAACTGGTATGAGTTAAAAGTATCTCTGACGTTTGGAACTCTGTCAAGTTGGTCAGTGATTACCCAAACCTCCGGAAGGACTGCTCGCTGTTTAACCTCTCAGAACCTTTTGTAAGACCGTTGGTGTAGATGTCCTTAGCACCTGGATTGTCTAGCGATCCCTCAAAAAGACAATAAGTGCCCGGGCTGTTTTGGGGTCTGTTATTCGAGAGTTTTCAAAATAAATGGCCTCGTCATCACTATTACGAAGTTTGACCTCATTCGCCTGCTCGTCATTGTTATGACCCTCAGCCTTCAGAGTTTGCCATTGCTCGTCCTAGTCTGAAGCATTGCCTTATTCCGGGCCAGTTGCCTCCTTCTTAACTCCCGTGGAAGGGGCCCATCGTCAGACTGGGGGGCTCTGCGATGGCCTGATGCACGTGCCCATGTAGCACAAGGAGAGTAGGGGGAGACATTGCCTCTATAGCAAACTTCGGACCCACTGGAGGAGTCATCACCCGATTGCTAGATGATATAATGGGGGAGTCATAGAGGCATGACATAGGCTCGTCCCTATCACTGCGTCTGACTAAGCTGCGTCGTAAACCCATAGTACTGCAAGTACCACAAAGGAATACACGTTGTAAGAAATTATTGCACATGCAGGTTGATGCACTAACGGGTACTCAGACTTGCCCTGCGCCATAAAAATGACAATAACCCTTAAGAATGGTGTCACCCAATCTATCATAGGGCCATTGCACTTAAGAAAATATACAAATTAACCTAAGTAAAATAACGCAGGTGAAACAGGGTCAACGGGACCCTACATGACCCGTGTGACGAGACAAGGTCCATGGAAGGGTACGTCAGAGGTCACTTGGTAGTGTGGGTGGATGACGGTGCATGTAATGGCCCATGATTAGTGATATGGTTTGTGAACACGGCCGTCCGACTCTCCTTGGGCCAATTTCCAACGCATCACACACATACGCCCAAGTTTATGCAATTTAAACCTACTAAAACATGATTCACTTAAAATATTAGCATATACAAGTTGATTTCCCCCAAAAATGGGTTAAGCCTTAAGAACTCAATAGTGGTGGTTTTCACCACTAAATGCACGCCTAACATCAACAAGGTATATTATGATGCTTTAAATCAAGAAAGAACAAATCTTCGACTAAGATCTACACATGCAAACACCAAAATCAACATTAGAAGAAAGAGAAATTAGGTTCTTACTTTAAGGAGCAACAATGGGGAAGAAGACTTGCTTGAAGAACTTGAGACCCACACTTAGATTAAGCTATGAACCGTGAAAAGACTCACGAATCATCAATAAGAAGATGTAAAATATTTGGGGATTTTGAAGGGAAATAGTGAGAAAGAGAGAGATGGTCGTGAGAGTAGAGATTGAGAGGAGGAGTGAAAAGATAAGTATGGGTAAACAAGTGGGGTTATTTATAATAATCTTGCTCAACTAAGTTGACCGGTCAAAATGCGCCATACGAGACAGCCAGATGGCCCGTGACACATGCCACGGTCCATGCAGACCATCCGTCGCCCATTACATGGTGTAAAAACATACATACCTGGCACTCATGTGACAAGAGTACACATCGAGGTTACCTGAATGAGTCGTTGACCATCTCACGGGCCTTGAGACACGTCCGTGTGGCCAACCTTGGCAAAATAAACATGCTCTTAACCTTTTGTGCTTCATTTCGCGTAGATGTCTCATCACATGAGTCGTGACATATTGCACGGTCCATGTGGACCGGTCGTGTCACTCTACTTAGCCATTTTTCATGATTCCACAGTGCCACACCATGCGAGCCTACCTGATGGTTGCACACACGGGCTGTGAGATTGTGGATGGGTCGTGTAATGGCCCGTGTGGTTACACTTTGCCAACTTTCAGCTGTTGTGATGTCCGGTTCCCCATGTGTGCTTCCGTCCTCCAAAATGGCATTTGTAGTCACCTGAAAATACGAATCAAAAATAAGAAAATGCATGACATTAATTAATAATTTTTTTTCACAATATTATTACTATGCATGGGTTGCCTCCCATGGAGCGCTTGATTTAACGTCACGGCAGGACGCATTGTCTTGACTTCTCATACTTGATCAAGGAGTAAGACCTCCATTTCTGAGGCATCTTCTACAACACCCATATATTGCTTTGCTTGCTGGCCATTTACCTTGAATCGATCTCCATTTTCTGCTTGTAGTTCAATTGCACCATGGGGAAACACCTGGTGTCGTGTACGGTCCAGACCACTTTGACTTTAGCTTACTTGGGAAAAGTCTGAACCTGGAGTTGTTTAAAAGTACCTTATCACCAATACCAAAGCTCCATTGGGCAATATGCTTGTCTTGCTGAACTTTCATCCTCTGTTTATATAGTGCTGCACTCTCATATGCTTGGAGGCGAAACTCATCCAACTCATTGAGTTGGTCAAGTCTCAAGTCAGTAGCCTCCTCCCAATTCATGTTAAGCTTCTTTAAAGCCCAGAGTGCCTTGTACTCTAACTCCACGGGCAAATGGAAGGCTTTACCAAACACCAACTGATATGGAGACATACCAATGGGTGTCTTGTAAGTTGTCTTGTAGGCCCACAGTGCATCATCTAGCTTCCTCGCCCAATCCGTCTGGGTAGCCTTCACGAACTTAGTCAAGATGTCCTTGATCTCTCTATTTGACACTTCAACCTGCCCACTAGTCTGCGGGTGATAAGGTGTGGAAACCTTGTTCTGTCGTAGTCCATATTTTGATAGCACTTCACGGAAAACCTTATTGCAGAAGTGAGAATCCCTATCATTAATTATAGTTCTGGGTTTCCCAAATCTGGAAAAAATGTTTTGCCTCAGAAGTTAGACAACACTCTTGCTCTCATTGTTTGGTAATGCCACCACCTCTACCTATTTGGAGGCGTAGTCCACCGCCACAAGGATGTACTTCATTCATAAGAACTCACAAATGGGCCCATGAAGTCAATGTCCCAGACGTCAAAAATCTCTATCTCAAGAATAAGGGTCATAGGCAGCTCTTGGGGCTTGGAGATGTTACCCTAGAACTGGCACTGATCACACCCAAGCACCAACTCGTGGGCATCTTTATAGATGGTGGGCCAGTAGTACCCAAATTGGAGAATCTTATTCGCCGTTTTGGCCCTACCATGATGACCCCTCACTGTGGATGGGTGACAGGCCTCCATTATACTCAACATCTCCGCTTCTGGAATGCACGCCTGATAACCATATCAGCACATGTTCTGAACAAGTATGGGTCATCCCATAAGTACCTGAGCATATCAAAAAGAAACTTTTTCACTGGATGGGATTAAGGCCCTCCAACATAATATCACTCATTAGAAAGTTAGCAAAATTAGCAAACCAAGGAATAAGGTCAACAGAAGCTGCCAATACCTACTCATCGAGAAAGGAATCATCGATGTTCAACCAATCCTTTAGTCTTGACTTATCTTCCAATCTGGACAAGTGGTCCGCTACTTGGTTCTCAGATCCCTTTCTGTTTAGGACCTCAAAGTCAAACTCTTGCAGCAGGAGAACCCATCTGATCAACCGCGACTTAGCATCTTTCTTTGCCATGAGGTAGCACAAAGTGGCATGGTCAGTGTGCACTATTGATTTGGTTCCGAATAAATATTCCCAGAACTTGTCAAATGCATATACCATAACCAACAATTCCTGCTCAGTCACTATATAATTCTTTTGAGATCATTGAAGATCTCGCTGCCGTAGTATATGGAGTGGAAAATCTTGTTACGCTTCTGTTCGAGCACAACACCCGCATCAATTCTACTTGCTTCACATATCACCTCAAATGGGGAATTCCAGTCGGGTGCAACCACCACAGGGGCGGAAATCAACTTTTGCTTCAGAGTCTCAAAGGCATGCTTGCAGCTATCATCAAAGTGGAACTTTGCATCCTTCTCCAATAGTTTGCATAAAGGGTATGCGATCTTGGAGAAGTCTTTGATAAATAGTTGATAAAAAGCTGCATGCCCAAGGAAACTCTGGACCCCCTTCACAGATATGCGTGGCGACAGTTTTTTAATCACCTCGATCTTTGCCTTATCCACTTCTATACCCTTCTCAGAAAGCTTATGGCCAAGGACTATCCCCTTCTTGACCATGAAGTGGCACTTCTCCCAGTTTAGCACTAGATTAGCCTTCTCACAATGCTGTAGTTCCCTGTTAAGATTTAACAGACCTGTATCGAAAGAATCACCCACTACAGAGAAGTCATCCATAAATACCTTGAGGGTGTCTTCAACCACGTTAGAAAAGATCGACATCATACAGTGCTGGAAGATGGCTGGGGCATTGCACAGCCCGAAGGGCATCCTTCTGAAAGCAAAAGTCCCTTACGAGCAAGTGAAAGTAGTCTTCTCCTGATCCGTCGGTGCTATGGATATCTGATTGTAGCCCAAGTACCCGTCTAAGAAATAGTACCACCCTCGACCTGCCAACCTGTCTAATATCTGGTCCATGAGGGCATGGGGAAGTGGTCCTTTAAGGTTCATTTATTTAGATTTCGATAGTCCATGCACCCTCGCTATCCAGTCACAGGTCTCAACGGTACTAACTCATTCTTGTTGTTGGTAACCGCTGTTATAGCCCCTTTCTTGGGAGCACATTACACTGGACTGAACCACTTGCTGTCAGAAATGAGGTATATTACCCCAGGATCTAGCCACTTGATGATCTCCTTTTTCACCACCTCTTGCATAGGTGGGTTTAGCCTGCGTTAGTGCTCAATACTGGGCACAGAATTATACTTCAATTTGATTTTGTGTGTACGTATCCCTGGAGGAATCCCTATGATATCCGCAATGGTCCAACCAATAGCTCGCTTAAACTTTTGGAGGACCCCCAACAATGCCTCCACCTGGTTTTCATGAAGATCTACAGCCACAATCAGAGTAAGAGTGTTGTCAGTACCAAAAATACATATCTGAGGTGTTGGGGCAGTTCCTTGAGCTCCACAGTAGGAGGCTCCTCAATGGATGGTTTAGCTGGCGGTGTGGACCTGTTCTGCAGGTTTAAGTCCAACTTTTTAGGGACAAATGGCCTGGTTCTCCTACCTTGCAATGCATTCATAGTGTTTGCGTGCCCGCTACTACCATCATTTGGAAAGTTCATCAACACCGTTGCTAGGGTGTCTACACTCATTGTTTCCTCAAGTGGGATCTTAGATAGACAATCATCTTCAACATCGAGGATAGACATCACCACTACCTCTTTAGGTCTCTTCATTGCAGCATACACGTTGAACTTTACCTCTTCTGTGTTGAGTTTGAAAGTCATCTCTCCTCGCTCCACGTCGACCAACTCCTTGCTAGTGGCCAAAAATGGTCTCCCAAGGATGATGGGAACCTCAAAATCCACCTGACAGTCCAAAATAACAAAATCTACCAGAAAAATAAACTAACCCATACGTACTAGAACATCACATAGCATCCCCACGGGCCACTTTACCGATCTATCTATCATTAGTAGCCTCATTGTAGTGGGTGTGGGGGCTCCTAAGCCCAGCTGCCTATAAACTTCTAGCGGCATCAAGTTGATGCTGGCACCCAGATCATAGAGAGCTCTTGCCAAATCAAATGCTCCAATGGTACATGGGATAGTGAAAGCTCCCGGATCTTTCTTCTTTTCTACCAGAGATATTGTGGCGATAACACTACAGTGGTAGATATTGTTTGCCAGCTCGATCGTGGCCGTTCTCTTTATAGTCACTAAGTCTTTCATGAGCTTAGCATATCACGACATCTATTCAAGTGCCTCCACTAGAGAAATGTTCGCTGAAATCTCTTTTAGCATAGACAAGAACTTCTGAAACTTGCCATCTTCAACCTTCTTCTGCAACCTCTATAGGAATGGTAGTGGTGGCTTAGGAATGGCTGGCAGAGGTTGGGTCACTGTTGGTGTCGCCTCAGGCTCTTTAGTGACCTGAGGCACTGCTGGTGTTACTTCCGCTTCATTACTCAAGTCATCAACATGCTCCTCTATGGGGTTAGGCATCTTTCTTTTAGCTTCATCTAAACCTGCATTAATGTGCACAATAGGGTCAGAAAGTACCTTATAACTCCTCGTGGTTATTGGAATGTAATGACCGTTATTCTTTGGGTTCTGAATAGTGTCAATCGGCAGTGACCCAGCTTTTCTCTAGTTTAAAGCTGCTGAAAATTGACCCATCTGCTGCTCTAGTTGCTTGATTGATGTGAAATGCAAGTCGACCAACTGTCGAACATTAGGCATCTCCCCTTTTATATCTCGCAACCCTACCTCCATGGACTCAACCTTATCAAGTACCTTTTCCATCATTTCTTCTAACTTTGAGTTTCCACCACTATCATTCTGAGGCTCACGGTTCCTATAATATCTTTGTTCTGCCAGTTTCCTTGATAGTTTTGATCATGACCATAGTTTTGACCTTGATTACCAGCGTTGAATGGCCGGTAACCCCCTGGCTGCCTAAGAAGTTTGCCTCTTCATCAAAGTTGTAGCCTTGATCATCGTACCTAGGCATTGTGTTTATAGATTTGACCTTTTCTGCACCTCCTAAGAATCGCTTTGCCAGTAAGTCCAGTTGGGTCTTCATGTGTACCATGTCTTGATCTCATTCCTCCTCCTTTCGTCACTGCTCCTCCGTCATCTCAAAGATGAGCCACAAAAAGTCTCCATCGCTAGTGTACCATGCTCTGTTGTTCTTGGCTACCTGATTTAAGATCACCACGATGTCTGGGGAAGTCCTAGACATGTATGACCCCTCACAAGCGGTATCAACGATTGACTTTGTCACAAAGTTACAGCACCTGTAGAAGACTTTCTTTAAACGCTCATCTGTGAGGAGATAATCGGGGCACTGCTTAAGCTTCTGCCTGAATCTCTCCCAAGTCTCATGTGGTGCTTCAGTCAGCAGTTGCTTGTGAGAGCCAATGTCATTTGTGATTTTGAGTTGTTTTGATGCAGGGAAGAATCTCTCCAAGGCATCCTTTAACTCTCCCCAAGTGCAGATGAAATCATGTGGAAGCTCATTCAGCCACTTAGTTGCTGCACCAGAAAGAGACAATGGGAATAATCGCAACCTAATTGCTTGCTGACTGACCCCAGGAATCTTTGACGATTGGCGTGTTGCCAGAAAGTTGAGGACGTGCTAATTTGCATCCTCGGTTGCTTCTCCACTGAACAACCCTTTCAACTACAGCATCTGCAGCATAGTGCTAGTGATAGTGAACTTAACACCCGCAGGCAGTGGGGGAAGTACAATCGGCCAAGTAGTCCCAGCACCCTCATCATCATCATTCACTGCGTGGGGCTGCTGAGGCACTTGGGTTCTCACACCAGGCAACGACGCCTGTCTAAGTGGTGCTGCCAGTGGTATCTCATTGCCAACATTTTCTTCATCACCCAGACCATCGTTACCCCGACCTGCAGGGTTCATCGCCAATTCTCTCTGTCTAGCTACTTCCCGTTCTTGGGCATTCATTCTATGGATTGATTTAGTAAGCTCAGGGTCTTAGGGAACAAGTGTTTCACCCTTGCTATGGGTATTTGGTATGCAACGTTGGCTCCCTACCAAGAAACAAAAACAAGAAACAAAAGTAAAATTAGGGACTAGTATAACAAACTAAATGCAGAAACTAATAGACTATTACTTCGCTGTATTCCCCAGCAATAGCGCCAAAATTTGATACGCCCAAATTTACACTCCAAACGGAATAGTAAACCGGTCGTTGATCAAATATAGAACTCAACCAGAGTTGAGGTCAATCTCACAGGGAATGCATGAGAATATATCTAGTAGCACCATTTTCAGATATAATATCTATTCCCGAAACAAAAGTACATAAAGTAAATAGGGGGATTTGGTTATTCAAACTAATTAACTAAACAAAGCAATAAATGAGTACAAGAACGACTAGATTTCAAGCCATTTATGCGAGGCTAGGATTGTTTTCCCCATGGCAACTAATGTGATAACTGAATTTAGTGGTAAACTTGTTCATGATTACGTATATAAGATCTAACAAGTTATGTAACGTATAATTCACCTCTCGGTCCCTCTTAAATGCATATCATTCATCATCTTTCGGTCTCAGAATGTATACATATTAACCCTTGTTGTTTACTCTGGAATACTCTCACCTTTCAGTCTCAAGTACTTAGATGAGGTTAAAAACCTCAAATTTTCATCGTAGAACTCTTTTCCTAATCAAAACACCCCTTTTGGGCATGCAAAGAATAAAGACTTACCCTAATGCGTTGACTCATCAAGGAAGAAATTATAACGAAGATTACTACGATATATACGCTAATCAATCCCAAGATTTACCCCATATTCGGCTATCTTATTGATTTGTCATAGTTCCCACAATCTTAGTTGTGGGTTTAGCCTAACATATTCAAGAAATAAAACTCGCAACGATACAAGAAATTCATAATAGAAGACTTACTGTTAAAGAATCAATGAATCCACAAGCAATAAGCTTGAATTCGATAAGCAAAATCCTAAAATCTTATAAAATCCCTAAGAAAATAATATTTTTTAATATTTTCTAACTCTAGCCATTCAAGACTAACTAAAAAACTAAATAAAATAACAATTTATATATAAAGAAAACCTAATCCTAATTAAAACAGGAAAAATCCATCGGCATGGACACGGGTCACCACACGGCCCGTGTGATGGTAGACGGACCGTCAAACGGTCCGTGTGGCTGTCTTTAGCCTCACTTTGCTGCTTGTCATATGTTGCTATACACTCAAGCAAACTGCCCATGTGAAGAAAGATAGTCCATGAGATGGGCCTTCTGTCGTGCCTTTTCCACTTTTGCTCAACTTACGTCTCCATGTCACGGGCTGGGGTTGATCACATGGTCCGTGACACGTACCGTCTGACCTCTCTTAGCCCATTTTGTTGGCTTTTCGATGGTGTCACTTTCACATCAATCACACGGACCATGGGATGGCCCATCATACACTCAATGACCCATGAAACAGGTCGTCTCTTTCCACTTTGCGAAAATCTTCCAACCTTCAATGGTACCATCTTCACGTCGCTTTGACGAACCTCATAACGACCCGTTTGATGTCCCACAGTCCGTGAAATGTGTCGTGGGACTTGCCTTCATCAAATAGCCACTGCCATCAGCCAATAGTGAGGCCACAGTGGGCTTCACGGTCCGTGTAGATGTACACGGGCCGTGTAGGTCCTCGTGTTCCTACACTTGGTTCCATTTGGGCTCCTCTTTGCCTTCTTTTTCATCCTTTTTTCTTTCGTATTCTTATTCCTTCCATGCCTTGTCTTTTTCCTAAAAAACAACAAAAACAAACATTAAAATAACAGGTTTGCTTGAGAGCACACAAAAATTCTTTGTTCAACGCGTTATACAAGTCGTATTTCTGCGACTCATCATGTGGCTCTACCTAACAATGAGGGTAAAAGTGTCACAACATTCTTGAGAAGGAACATCTTCTCAAGATTTGGTATTCCTCGGGCTATCATTAGTGATGGAGGTTTTCACTTCTGCAATAGACTTTTTAAAGCTCTTCTTGAGAAATATGGAGTGAAACGTAGGGTGGCGACGGGTTATCATCCCCAAATGAGTGGGCAAGTAGCTAGAAGTGTCAAATAGGGAAATTAAATAGATTTTATCGAAGGCTGTGAATTCAAACCAAACAAATTGGTCACGAAAGCTGGATGATGCATTTTGGGCATATCGGACTATACTCAATACCCCTATAGGCATGTCCCCATATCAACTTATATTTGGAAAGGCATGTCCATTGCCAGTGGAACTTGAGCATAAAGTAATGTGGGCATTGAAAAAGTTGAATCTGGACTTTAATGATGGAACTACCTTTAGATTGAGCCAACTCAACGAGTTTGACGAATTTCAATTGAAAGCATATGAGAGCTCAACCTTGTATAAGGAAAGAATGAAAATACAACATGACCACCGCATAGAAAATCACCTATTCACACCAGGGGACTTGGTGCTACTCTTCAATTCTGGACTAAAGTTGTTCCTCAAGAAGCTCAAATCCAGATAGTTGGGACCCTTTCGGATAGCACGCGTCTTTGATCATGGGGCCATTGAATTAGAGATATAAAATGGAGGTACTTTCAAAGTAAATGGCCAAAGAGTCAAGCCATACCTTGGAAACGTGGAAGAGATCAAGATGGTTGAAGAATGGGATCTTGAGGACGTCTGAGTACTCATGATAGCTATGTCGTGCTACGACAATAAATCAGGGACTTCTTGGGAGGCAATCCACGGTGGACCATGGCGCTTAGGCGTTGAGGTATGTTTTCAACCCTACTTATTCTATGTTTGCTTGGTTTGGTGCATTGGGTGACAATGCATAATTTGTTTTGATGGGGTGTGGGCAATTATGGACCTCAGTGAAGTCTAAGTGGCTTATGGTCCATAACTACCCCAAATTTTGATCCCGAGGTGTTCTTGCCTGTGTTCATTTTCTCATGGATATTTAATTTCTATTGAATTGGCACGTTTAGGATGTTTAGATAATATGTGTAGTATATAGTACTAATACTTATGTATATAATATGTTTTGATGTTATGTTTTGAAAATTGGTACCCACCAAATATTTTGATTAGTAGTTAAATGGCAACCATGTATGCTTGGGTGTTTGAAAATATTTGTTCTGATAAGTGAGGGTGATTGAGATATAAAGCATGATCTGTGAGTTTCTTGTTGATAAAGTGTACAATGCCATGTGAATGTGAGCTTATTTTGCTAGGTTCATGCATTTTTATGCTAATTCAGAACTTGCCCTATTACTCTAAGTTAGATTACAGATTTGATGGATTAGAAAGGGATCTTATGCCTTTATTCTTTACTTAGTCCACTTTAGCCTAAAAATGACCAACCAAATGATGTTTTATTCCTTGTTCCAAATATTTGAGCCTTACATGTACCAATTCTTCTTAACACCTAATTAGCCTAACCTTTCTAGTGATAATCCTCGAAATTGCCCTAGTTTGTCCTTGAGCATTGTGAACCTTGATTGAGGCAAAAAGCCTAAGTTGAGGGTGGCTACCAAAAGTTGCCATAGTTTGGGGAATATATATTGTGTACTTCAATACATGCTAAAAGCTTAAGTTGAGAGTGGTTAGTGTAGGGGTAAAATCATAAAAATAAGGTGGTGAGTTGAGAATGAGGAGCAAAAGAAGAAAATCATATACTGCGTGTAAGGAAAAAAATAATTCCTTACATTTAGCATAAAAAGCAAAATGAAGTGTAAAAATGAGGTAAAAGCTGAAAAATGAGAAGAAAATACCCGAAAAAGCTTGAATATGGAAAAAGAGAGAATAAAGTGAAATTATTAGTGTTGGTAAGGTGAAACTGATGAAAAGCGTAGTTCAAGGATGATCTTTAGTCACTATTTATCTAAAATGTCATACCAAAGCCTAGAAAGTCCTAAAGTGATCCTAGTCCAGTTAGTTGAAAATATGAGTCTTGAGTATAAGGGTAAACCTATGGTATTAGTCATTATGCATGAACATCTTTTGTGAGAGTGAATGTATTTGCACAGTCCTAAAGCTAATTCTGTAATCATCATTGAGTGTCAAAAATGAGACTTCTTTCTGTAAGGGCACTTGCATTGCATTGATAGCATTTGACTTGTCCAGTGATTGTGGACTGTTGATATTCCCTCACTTGTCATAGTTCTGTTTTCAAATGCACCAGTGTGTTTTGGTTTGCTAAATAGCTATCTGATTATGTTTCAAAAAGTTGATGTAGGTGCTTGAGTGGAATTGTATGTGATGTATGCGATTGAGTTGAGGTCTGTGTGTTACTGTATTTTCTATGTAGATTGAGCCATCGCTTTAAGACAAGCAACAATTTTAAGTTGAAGGTGTTGATGTACTGTCAAAATACAACACATTTGATGCTTAAAACTTAGAATTTTGTGTGTTCTCAATGCGACATTTATGGTTTTTATGTGTTTTTATTTTTAGTTTTGTAGGAAAGTAGGTTGGCATGACTTTAGGGCAAAATCGCAGATTTTTCTAGTTTTTGGTGACTTCCGAGAGTCTCTACGGATCGTAGAGCATTCTATAAGTCTTAGAGAAGGCTTTGTGAGAAATTCAAGTGAAGTATGATTTCTGACGTTCAGCTATACGAGACATCTATAAGAGTTGTATAGAGAGGTTTCGTGAAGATTTCCAGTGAAGGACTAGTTGACTCAGATGAAGTCTATGATAATAAATACGAGTCGTGAATCAATCTATGACTCGTAAAGTGGATTCATGGCAGTGAAGTTCAATATTCAATAAGCTAAATACGAAATCCCAATTGACTCGTAAATCATTTTATGAGTTGTAAGGACCTGTCGTAGAAATTCACCGACCAATTCTTTTTTATTTTTTTAGAACTTAATTATAATTACTATGAATAGTATTTTCTTTAGGTCATTTTTGAGGGGAGTACAAGAGAGAACGTCAGGAGAAAGAACTTTTAGGGCTTTATACTTGGAGACTTCAATTTGGGAAGAGAAGACACTTGTGAATTAATTGAATCTTTAAATCTTGAGATTCTCAATTAATTTTGGATTTACTTATTCTTCAATTCAATTGGGTAAGTGTTTAATTATATTTTCTCAATTTGTAACTTGTTCATCTATCCATAGCATGAGTAGCTAAATCCATAACTTGGGTTGTGGGACCATGAAGATCTAACTAAATAAACCCAGAAAATTTGCAATTCTTGGAATGAGTATTTGATAAACATAAATTAAAGTCCCTAGGCCATGAAGGATGATGCCTTTGGACCATGATACCTTAAGGCCATGATAAGCAGAAATTAAATTCCTAGGCCATGAAATGATATCCTTGAGGCCATGCAGAATGATGCCTTTGGACTATGCCGCCTTAAAGCATGATAAGCAGAAATTATAGGCCATGAACTGATGTCCTTTAGTCCATTAGAATGATGCCTTTGGACTATGACGTCTTAGGGGTATAATATGTCATGCAATTTTTCAAGCCAAAGCAAATATAATTTTGGGCATAATACAATGCAAATTTTGATCACTTGCAAATTCTCGTGCCAATAAAATGCAGTTTTCTAGTACAATGTAATGCAAATTTTATGGCACATGCAATTTCTCGGACCGATATCATGTAAAATACAATTTTCTCAGGAACAATGAAATGCATATTTTAGGGGACATGCAAGTTCTCAGACAAATATCAAGCAAAATGTAATTTTCGGACATAATGCAATGCAAATTTTAGGGCACATGCAATTTCTCGGGCCAATATCATGCAAAATGTAATTTTCGAGCACAATGCAATTCAAATTTTAGGGCACATGCAGTTTCTCGGACCAATATTATGCAGATTCAAGCACATGCAATTTTTGAGCCAATATCATGCAAAATTTGTATACATGTAATGCAAATTCTCAGGCCAATACAATGCAATGCAAATTTTTGATTCAATGCAATACAATAAAATGCAAATCTCAGGCCAATATTATGCAAAATTCGGACACATACAATTTTTTAGGCCAATATCATGCAAATTTGGGCACATGCAATGCAATATAATGCAAATATCGGGCCAATATTATGCAAAATTTGGGCATGTGCAATTTTCAAGAAAATATCATTCAAATTCATGCACATGCAATACAAATTCTTGGGTCAATGCAATGCAACATAAATTTGGGGCCAATATTATACAAAATTCGGACACATACAATTTTTTGGGCTAATATCATGCAAATTCGAGCACATACAATGCAAATCTCAGGCCAATATGATGCAAAATTTAAGCATGTGCAATTTTCGAGCCAATACCATGCAAATTCATGCAGTTGCAATGCAAATTCTCGGACCAATGCGGTGCAATGCAAATCTCGGACCAAAATACAGATGCAGAATTATTGAGCCAACGCAATGTCATTCTCGGGCTCAAATGTAATGCCAAGTGTAGAGTAATATTTTATCTTACTGAAATGACACTTGTTCGAGCAATGTTGAAATGTGTGTCTATCTTTTTTGCATTTAAAAAAATTGTTATTTATAAAAAGGGTAATGTTGATCTGTCCTTAGCCATGACTAATATGCTCCGCTTGTTGTCGATATCTAGCCTCTCATTTTGATATCTGCTTAGAGGCCGATCTTCAATTTTGAATTTGAAATTTTTGTGTACCACTCAAAAATTTCTGCCCAGTTAGAAAATGCTTCTAAAAGAATTTTTGAGATCCTTCTAAATATTCTGCCCCAGTCCATGATTAAAGGGGAAATAAAAATTTTTATTATGGTAAGACCAAACTCCATAGGAGCACCTATGTATCCTTCTTAAAGGGGAATCAGGTCTGACGTAGTTCCAACCACAAAGTAAAAAAAAGCATAAAATAGAGAATTCCTTCGCTTATAATTAAAAATATGGACTTGATCCAAGCTTATTTCCTTTGCTAGTAGAAATCATAATCTCGGACGATGTGAGTCTTTAGCGAAGATTGCTTTATTGACTTCATCATGCTGGCTAATAACTTGAAGATAGATTATCTGGAATACCAGGCGCTAGGTTCTTCAAACTTATGAATTTATAATTAATCAAGTCCTGAACCTTATCTTTCAAAGCGCGGCATGCATCAGTGGTATGTCCCTCCACCCCTGAATGTTATGCATAAATCTCATTAGGATCATACCATTTGGATTAGATATCTAGATTTAAGGAAGGAGTAGGTAGGATATAGCCGGATTCCTTCAATCTCTCATAGAGTTGAGTTATGGGTTTGGCTAAAGCAGTGTAAGTTGTTCCATTGGATATGATATTTTGAGTGAGTTGAGGTTTTAAAATGGGGTATATAGGCATAAAGACATTGGCATGATGTTTGGTAGCATAGAGATAATTTAGGAAAGATATATTTGATGGATTCAAAGGCTGAATAGTGGAGTGAGAAGGTAGGAGATAATTTGAAGATATGGTTTGATTGATTCTAGGGTGACCATGCATGCTTGCACCAGAAGAGGAGTTGAGAGGCATTGGTAACTTAGATCAATTGCGCACACCAACCAATTTTTGTTCTGATTTCATTATTTTCTACTCCTATTTTAGAACAGTATCATCTTTTCTTGAAATATTAGTATCCATCATTTTTCTCTTTCCCTTGTGCTTCAAACTTGGAGGAGGAGGAGTCCCTCTTGATCACGTGTGATAGGCCATAATGTATGAACAGATCAACCTTGGGGGAGGAAAAAACAAAACAACCAAAAACCATGAGGGAGCTAAAATAATAACAATAAACACATAATTTTAAAATAATCATCCTAAAATGCAAGGGACCTCATTGAGCCAGAGGTAGGCCTAATACAATAAGCAAGTGATTCGCGATAACTAATTCAAGCCATAGTTTGTGAATTGGAGTTTAGAGTTAGTATAAACAAAAAAAATTAAAAGGTAAGGTTGTTTTATTAGAAAGTCACACTAATATATCATGAGAAATTAAAATAAACTTGCATGAAATAAAGTCCTAAGGGGGAAATGGATGACATGGGGAGGGGGGGGGGCAAATGACTAGAATAAAACTAAAGTCTTCAAACGTGGAGCTCTCCATAAGTAGGGATGATTTGCTCTCTCATCTCTGAAGTGATGCCATAGTCCATAGTTAGCAGATTGTGAGCCCAAGCTTTCTCTTGCAAGTCTTCAAATCCAGGATGTCTACCATGATCGAGGTGTATTCTTTCAACATCTTCTAGGAATCAGACATAGTACTCAGATGTGAAATAAGAGCGAGGCTCTTGGACTTGGACATTGATAGCCCTCTTCTATCTTCCTATTATGTCTTGGACTTTTGGAATTCCCTCTCCAAAGTCATACTCAGCTATTTTCATGTTAGAGCATAGTGGAATCATTTGGATCAATACAAACTGGCGAAGAGTTTGTAAAGAGGCATATGGTTGAACCTGTTTCAGACCAGTGAGTTCGATGTAATAGAGCTCATCACCCCTCACCTTGGCATGTTGGATGTGTGCAACCAAATATATTTCCATTGAATCTGATACCCAGAGAGTCCCCTCATAAAAACATACCATTCTCCAGTTTCTTGTGTAGCATTGAAAATGGACATTTCTCCTTACGTGAGTGTGAATCTTATTTCCCATTCCATCTAGACTGTCAAATATGGCAGGTCATCTATAGAAGTGTTCGATTGCCCATATTTGTAATAACAAATTGCATCCCTCAAAAAACCTTTTGCCCTTAGCATATTTGGACAACACCCTTATCATTTCAGCAATGATCATTGGAACCAGAGTTACATTTGTATGATCTATCCCTTTAGCCAATGCTCAAACCACAGAACTCAAAGAAGTGTCTATTTTGCCTCCTTCTCTAGGGAACATCAATATACCTAACAGTGCGAGGGCAAAGGTATTAATGCGATATTTTCCCTACTTTTCAGCAGAGCAAGCAAATTCTTCATTAAAGTTCTTGTGACCATCACTGTGACTGAATCGAGAGTGTAAAAAATCCAAAAAGATCCAATCAATGTCGAGAGAGGTCAAACTCAGATTGTATCTCAACTCTAGGGATCTAAGAAATTTCCTCGCCGACTGATTGTGAGGAATAATCATACGACGCTTATAGTAGCTTAGTTCGGTGAACCCACCAATTTCCTCTATGGTAAGGGCCATCTTAAAAACTCTGAATTTGAAGACTGTTCTTGCAGGGTCCCAAAATCTCAACAAGGCCTTGGTTAAATACTTGTTGGGGGAGATAAAGAGGAGGAAATTTAAACCACCCAATAACTGACGAACCTCACACACTCTTGTTTGATTTCGTCCACTACCTTTTGATTCTATGATTCACACACATTACCATACGAGTGTTGAAAAAATTCGAGTAAGCCATGAGATATGCACAGCACAAGCAGAAAAAACTCTAAACTCTATTTTACATATTTAAGCTTGAATTGATTTCATGTTTCAGATAAACACGTAGTATGCAAAATTTTGTCTATAGGGTGATTGGACCCTTTAGACATAAATAGGGCAGCTGCTATGATGTAGATTGACCCTAATGGTCAAACTACCTAAGGCTTATGCATGCATGACCTATTTTTAGGAGTGAATAAGACTCTATCCTAGGTTTCTATAAGAGTAGGTTAGACACAGACTGAGTTTCTTATGTGAGAAGGAATCTGGTCCTATGGTAGCAAAACTATCCGCTTACACCATGCTTGTGTCATTTTCCTAGACCTTGGGTATTGAAGAAAAGTTTTTTAGAAACGCAAAGGCACAACATCATGAGAAAAAAATGAAGAGGGTGCCAAGTGGGGGGAAAATATGAACGGTATAACAATATATAAAGCAATAGCATTTAGCATATAGTTTTAAAGCAGTAATAGAAATATAAAGCAAATAAAGTGAAAGCAAAAAGGAAAAGGGAAAAGGAAAAGAGGAAGTTTGAGGGGATAGAGGAGAGGAAGGGGGGATGTTAGAGGGGATAGGGGAAAGGAAATGGGGGGATGTTAGAGGGGAAAGGGAGAGGAAGGGGGGATGTTAGAAGGGATAAGGGAGAGGAAAGGGATGTTAGTAGGGAGGGGAAGAGGGAATAACAATATTAAAGGGGAAGGGGGATACAATTAAAGGGGAAAAGGGATAAAAAGTAATCAAGTTAGTAAGAGAGGAAAAAAATAAACAAATAAAGCACTTAATAACCCACATAAGACATAAATATGTAGTGGTAAGAGCCTAGTATCCTTAGTAGAGTTGTCATTCTGTCATGTCCCTTTTTTTCTCGCGAAGAAGCGGATACCTAGACAATATCGTGGCAAACTACTCTTTTAAAAGTTTAAGGGAAGAGTCGCCCCCTAATGTTTTGGGTGCATTAGGACACCCTTTCTAACCTAATACTAAATCTAAGCCTAGGTCACTAGAGATCGGGTAATGGCTCAAGTTACCTCGAAAGGAAGGTGTTAGACACCCTTTGAGATCCACAAGTGCAGGTCTAGATCGTATTTCATGTCTTATGTGGGGTTGAAAAGAACAATTAAAGTCTCAGATTTTAAAACTCTAGACTAAATTTAAGTGATAAACATTTTTATTTTATTTTATGCTCAATAAAGTAGGTGATGAAATTAAGTAACTAAAATCTAGGTGATGCATTAACTTAATTAGAACTATTAATAGAACTTGATTTATTTCTTATTAATTTTATAACTAAGTGATCAATAATTAAGATAAAAATAGCACAAGAAAGTTAAAATTATTAATTGATCAACAGCTAAGTGACCACATAATATATTTATTTGTTCATTTATTATCTTATCTTTAGAGTTAGTGAGAGCAAATAAAGCAAGTATTAACACGAATAACAATAATTTAAAATAAAACTAAACTGCCTGAAAGAAGAAAATATTTCATAAAAAGTTTAGAGTTTTTAAAATGTTTGTTTCTTGGCTGGTACAAAATTATGATATTTAGTTATCATAGCTTTTTCACTTAGACATATTTTTTTTATTTGAGATCGGTCTTGG
>JAABOM020077052.1:0-33638 GCA_011800125.2 Solanum clarkiae | reverse complement strand
TTCTTACTCCTATTTATGATTTTGTTCTATTCTAGCGACAATGTCATTTGATACTTGTATTTTCTTTCGAATCTATTTAATACATAGAAGCTTGTGCACGTGACGACCAGGTCTTGGGGGATTTTCATTAAATTGAACTTTTATTTTTATTATAATTCCACATTTTTAAGGTTATAGTTAGGTTATAGGCTGACTTGTCTTGGTGGGATAAGACGAGTGCCATTACGCCCATTTTCGGATCGTGACAGTGAAATATTTGTCTAAGTGTTTGAATGAGTATTGGAGAATGTCTTGTGTGATATGAGGGTGAAATATGGCTAAGTATAGGTCTTTTCATTCATGGAAGGACTTAGGGCCAAGACCATAAAGTCTTAGACCGAGATAGAAAAAATTGGCAAAATTTACACTATGGCGCTCCCTTGGCATGTCGTGCCAGCGACGCGAAAAGCTCTCTAGAAATTGCATTTTGTGATTTTCAAATTTTGATATGGTTGCTCTTAAATCTTGATTAGACCCATTCCCCACTCAATTTGACCTCCTGATCAAGGATATGAAGCCAGATTTTGGATATCACGCACAAATTTTGAGATATATAGAAATTACAATTTTTTGCACTTTTGAGGTACATTCTCGGGCACTTTTTAGGTTCATTTAAGCAATAACTGGAGCAGTCTCCGGAGTAATTAATGGACTGTCTTCACTAGATGTGTCTCTTGGTGCAATATTTGAGGGACATTGTTCACCAGTTGTGTTCCTCGGTTCAACATCTGAGGGACTTTATTCACCAGCTGTGTGATTCCCTGCAGCATCTAAAGGACTGTCATCACCAGCTATTTGACTTGGTTCAGTACCTGTGAAAATGGATCTAACAGCTGATGTATTGGGTGTAGTAGCTGGGGTACTGTGTCCAACAGTTGATGGACTGGGTGCAACAACTGAGGAACTCTATCCAGCAGCTGTGAGGCTGGCACCAACACCAACCTGAGCACTAAGTTCTTTATTAAGCTGTACTAGTTATTGCTATGACTGAACATCCTTTTGTTCATATTCTGACAAAATGAGCCTCCTTCTGGCAGCTCTAGTAGGAGCATCATTGTCTCCACAATTTTTTCATATTGGACGTGCCATTAAAGTAGATAGTCCTGTCACAAAATATAGATTATCTATTAGTTTGATCAATCACTCTCAATATGCACAAAAAAAAATCAATGCTCAAAAACCTCTCAACATGAACAATATGTTTTCTTTTTTCACAAAAAAGTATAACAACTACAACAACTAAACAACAACACCACCCACATACCCGAAAGTGCATCCTCAAAGAATCCAACAAATCAAACAACACCAAGAAAATATAACAACCAAAATCAAACAAAAATAACAACTACATCAGTTGTTCTAGTTAGTTCAATAATTGCTGCCAATACTTTAAAATTGACCAATATTTTTCTCACAAAGTACCAAAATAATAAAAATCAAACAACAAACAAAACTTATACCCAGTTATACAGTTGTTGTAATACTTCAACAATTGCTGTGAACTCAACCAAACCAACCCAAAATTTTGCTTGCAATGATTACGACAACAAAAATCAAACAACAATAATATCCATACCCGAAATCAAACAACCAACTCAACATTTTTCTCAATTCACTATGACTATAATAACAAAAATCAAACAACACCAGCAACACCCACCCCCAAAATCAACCAACCAACCAAGTTTTTTCTCAAAATAATAATAAAAACAAGAACATTTGTACCCAAAACTCTAATCAGAAAGTACAATAACAAATAAAACAACACCAAGTAAATGCAATAACAAAATATGTACTATTTCATCTTTCTAAACGTAAATAATTATTTGTACAACAAAAATTAAAATTATAGTAGTGGAAAAAATATCACCTTTAAGGAAGATGAGATTGATGACGCGACGACCAAGATGAAGGGATGAAGTTGATGACACCGACAGTGATGAGGAAGATGGCAACGATGACGAAAATAGCAAAGGGAGTGAAGAAGAAAGAAAGGAGAAGAAGAAGAAGAACCGCATGAAAAACCCTTTTTTTTCTTTCTTTGATCATGGCTGAGGGGTGAGAATTTGAAGGGGTGTGTAATTTTTAAAAGAGTTTTTTTTTTAATAAGTTTGTGAAAAAAAGAAGTAGTTGCTAAAGTTTTAAAGACACACACTTTGCCCAATAATTAACTTAAACCCCTTTAATCCTTAATTAAGTGCAACTTTGAACTTGGATGGTCAAAGTTGTAACTATTTTCAATTTCAGGACTTGAGGGATACCACCACCTTAATTTTCACAAGCTTTATATATCTTGCGTCTATCATCCAGGATAGCGGTGATATTGATGATGATGTCATTCATCATGTTGGGGAAACATGGATGAAGTGGAGACTTGTCTCTGAAGTATTGTGTGATAAGAAAAATACCATGCAAACTTAAAATTATGTTTTACAGAATGGTGGTTAGACAGTTGTTGCTATATAGGACAGAGTGCTGGCCAGTCAAAAACTCACATATTCAAAGATGCAGGTTGCAGAGATGAGGGTATTGAGATGGATATTTGGACATACTAGGGTTGATAAGATTAGGAATAAGACCATCAGGGAAAAGTTAGGGGTGATCTTCATGGCAGACAAGATGAGAAAAGCGAGACTGCAATGGTTTGGGCATGTGTAGAGAAGAAGTATCGACATTCCGATTAGGATGTGTTAGAGATTGGATATAGAGGCTGCACAGAAGGGTAGAGGTAGATCGAAAAAGCATTGGGGGAAAGTGATTAGACAAGATATGGCCAAACTTCATCTCATCGAGGACATGACCTTAGATAGAAAGGAGTGAAAGTTGCATATTAGGGTAGAAGGTTAATGGGCTAGTACTGGTACGATATTGTCTAGCCCTGCAATACAGTAGGTTAGTAGGTTGTATTGGCCGGCTTATATTTGGTACTTTTATTGTATCTATATATTATTTTTGGTTTTTCCCTTTAGTTGTTTTTTTTTTTAGATCTAGTATCTTCTGCTTTTGGGTTTGATATTTTTGAGATGAGAGTCTTCTGAAAACAACCTCTCTATCTCTATGAGGTAGTGGTAAGGTCTATATACATTTTACCCTCCCCAGACGCCACTTGTGGAATTTCACTGGGTATGATGTTGTTGTTGTTGTTGTTATTGTTGTTGTTGTATTCATTCCAATTTTAAATTTCAAAGTTATTCTCTCACTCAATTTCAACTTTCTCAATAGGAACTTTTCATCTTCTCCATTTGAAAACTCATCCATCTATATTCTTTTTTTTATGCATATGCAAAGTCCTAATACATATGAATAATGCTCCTTCTAGCATTGGGATTACCTAGTTAAACCTACCTAATATTGATCGTGTTATGATTCTGATGATGAAATTCAAGCTGAAAATAAATTCTAATGATTGCACTTCATTGTTAATGACAAATCAGAATGTTAAGAAGGCAAAGTCGGAGAAGGAAGTACCTGTGTCTTATAAAGTGATTGTAAAAAACAAACCCCCCAAAACGAGTAGAAAAGTTAATTTTTATTGCTTTCAACAAATCAGATTATAGGTTTTTCTTTTATTTTGTTGTTCATCTTATTATGATAAATATAGATTCGGATTTGTAATGTATCTGGTTGCTTTTGTTACTTAAATTAATGTATAATGCCTTCATTTCAATATTGTGATACATTACATGTAAATTATGTTTTCAAGTTGGATAGATTTATTATGGTATATTATTATTTGTATATTTTGTTTAAATTGATAAGTACTTTATTTCCACTAGATATATTAAATAAGAAATTGTTACTTATAAGATATTAGATATTAGACTTGATATGGATATATTACTGTGTGGTAGTCGATGTATTAGATACATTTATTGTATGTTCGGAACTATGTATCATGCCCAAAGAATCAGTGCATGATATTTTACCATTTATCTATATTATTTTATTTAATAAATATTGTATTGTATAAAAAATACATTATACATATAGTGATATATTACCATTGTCAATAACATTATATGTGTATGATACAGAACACATTGGTGCATTGATATGTATATAATACATGTATTAAAGTTTGAAAACTGTTAAATTTTTGTATATATTATATATCATATACATATCAATTAATTTGATACACAATGTCTAACGATCAGGCCTAGAAGCCCAGTCATCATACGGCGAATGTGATACCAGAAGACACCTCACTCAATTCATCTGCATCTTAAGCATTCATAGGCGTTAAATCTAAACTTTTTTGTGGAAAACATAAGGGGAAAGGGACTATGGGCCATTTTATGCGATGATACAACATCAAAAAGCAGTGAGAATAGATAACATCAATTTGTCCATAAGTATACGATAATACATGACGAATGGAACCGGTATGGTTAGTTTTCATCAAATAGAAAGAAAATCCATAATGGTCAACATAGAAAGTAAAAGTCTCAAAAGGGCCGTAATTATATTGTCTAAAACAAAAATACAGAAAAGAGCGGAAAATAGGTGAAGCCCCAAACTAAGGGCTCACCACAATAATAAGCTAGTCTCAAGTGCCAACTACTAGCCACAAGTCAATGGAGGAGTACCTGTCCCAACATGGTTAAATCATGCAGGCAAATATGTGTTAGTATATTTGAATGTACTAAGTTTGTGTGTGCAATACACAGATGAAACTGTAATGCCATCATAATTAAACATAAAATATGCATATACATAAGATTAAAGAATCATGAGATAAGCTTAAACATGTACGAGGAATAAGACTTAGGTCAATATGAGACAATGGATATGAATCATAAGATCATATAACTTATGGGAATGGATCATAAATGACAGTAAGACTATGTAAGCTACTACATAGAATCCAATGAACTCCTTCTATTGGGAAAAGACCAATGCACTTCTTCCACCGAAAAAAGGGGAATCTACTTACCAAGATAGATTTTCAAAACTTGGTAAATTTACAATTGTACATTTCATAACTTTTCGCCTACGTAGATCCACTAGCCTAGCCTATAAGGATCCTATGGTGGTGCATAGTTAGGGAGATTGAGATTTAGCTTCAAGGAATTATGCCTCAACTAATGGAATGAGTCCTAATCTCTAGTCCTCTCGGTGCTAAGTTATCCCACAGAAATCTTGAAAACATACTCTTAGAATTATAATAGCAATCATAGGAGTAGCTCAAACTTAAGAATCTTTCTTAAACATCTTTTAGGACAACGATTGTCATACATACATCATTGATAAACTTAGATTTGAAGAACTTCGTAATTGCCCCAGTCATAGTCATAATTCATAAGAAAATTTCATTAAAAATAAGGTGGCCTTAGTTAATGCATGGAACAATCATAAATCACATGTCTCTTATGAAATTTCTTTAAAAAAGAACATCAAAATCGCCCAACCTTAATCATAACAAAACGCATCATGGGATTATCCTCATATTTCAAACATGCATATATCTACTTAGTAAAATAGCCATTGAACTCTATGAGTATCATATGATAACATAAGAATCATGTGTGATAGGAAACTTTATGGTGAAAGGGTACCCGTAAATCAACTCACATACCTGGAGAACTAAGGAAAAACAAAATCGAGGATGCTAAATTTCAAGAGTTTATTTCTATGTTCAATTCTTTGTCAATAAATGTTCTCCTTATGGAAGCATTATTTGAAATGCCTGGATATGCCAAGTTCATGAAGGAATTTTTGACAAATAAGAGGACTTGAATGTGCTACAATTGAGTATCTTACAACTACAATGCAATCGTGATGCAAAAGCTCATGATAAGAAGGAAGATTTAGGGGTATTCACCATTCCATGCACAATAGGAGTCTTAAAGTTCAATAAATCTCTTTATGATTTAGGGGAAAGCATTAATTTCATGCCCCTAGCTATTTTTAAGAACTGGATTTGGAAACACCTTTACCAACTACAATGCAACTGCTCATGACTGATTGGTCTATCAAGAGACTAGTGGAAATTCTACAAAATGTGTTGGTAAAGGTAGATAAATTTATCCTTCCTCGAGATTTTGTGATTTTGGATTATGAGGGGGATATAGATGTTCCTATTATTTTGATCCATTCTTAGTCACCCGGCGGGTTGTGGCTAATATGGGAGTAGCGATTTGAAATTTAGAGTGAGTAGAGAGGAGTTGTTTTCAACATTTGTAAAGCTTTGAAATTGGGAGATGATCCTCGGGTATTGTCAATTAAGGGTCAATCGGCGGTAACTCAAGATAAAGAGAAATGAGGTCGTGCCACAACATTAACTAAGGCGCTGCTTCCGAGGCAACCCAAGAAGAGTATTTTACTTCTTTCTAATTTGAATAATGGGTGTTCAATTATGCAGAATTGACAAGAAAAATGGGAGTGGCAAGTTGATAAGGGCAACTAAGAGGGGCCACTCAACATGTTGCCGAGTCATATTGGCGATGGTCACTTTGACCGTATTTTTGTTGTGAGAGGTTACCCTGGAAATGCTACAAATTTTGGTGAACTAAAGGTCCAAATTGTGAATCACCGATCCTAATTAGCGATTGTCAGTTTCACTACACTTCTGGGTGGAAGACAAGGTAAACTCACTATGAAAAAGGGAAGCCCCTAGCATGTTTGGCACTGTGCCAAGTGTTCTAGGAGGGATGGTTTGGTGTCACTAAACATGCATGCTCACCGACCTACTTAAGGCTTTTCAAAGGCCTTGGTCCTTCACCTTCCCTCCTTTTCTCTTCCCTCGCATGCTAATATCCTTTTCTTTTGCTATTCATTGAAAATTTTCACCAAGAAGTTGAGAATAATCATCAAAGGAATCACCAAAGGTGTCATTGTGCCTCATTGTTGAATAGGTATATTTTCGACATATTATTCTAGTTCTTTGAAGAAGCTATCGTTCGTGAGAATGATCAGGGTTTTTGATGTGAAAATCTTGCTTTATACTTTGAAATTCTTGATAGATTCATGTGGCTAGGAGCTTAGAGTTGCCTTAAACCCTGTATGACATGTTTATGTGATTTATTTTGGATTTTGATATCTCTTTATGAATGTCAAAATTGGGGTAATGAATGAGTTAAATTGGAGTTATGAATGAAGGTTTTTGTTTACTCATCGTTGATTATTTTGTGGGTTTGATCCCAATTCTTATGCGTGCTAGGATGTTTGATTGTGCTCAATTGAAACTAGGCCATGATCATTTGAATGTGTTCTTTAAATGTGCTTGTGTGTTGGATTGATTGCTTCTATAGACTATGGGTGAAGTATGAGTAACCCTTGATCTCTATTAAGCAATTGAACTTGCCCTATGATAGATTGAGTGACCTCATTCTTAAGGGTAAGTCGTCGTTTGATCGAGTTCATAGCCATTGAGACCATGTGATATTGATAGCCAGTAGTTAAGCTTGTATTGATTTGTTGTGATGGGTTAGTATGTGCAACTCATCCATGTGGTCGGTGAAAATTGTGGAAGTTTTGGGTGAATGGATGAAGGGCCTTGCCAGTCACAACAGGCAATGGTCATTTTGACCACTGAATCAGCTTGGAGATTCATCGAGTATAATACGAAGTCTAAATGACCATCCTATTCTAAATGCCTTTCATTTGATCAAATGTTGTGCCTAATTGTTTGTCAATGCTTCTCACAAGAATGTTGAAGTCTGTTATGCAAAATGACCAAGAGAAAACATGTCCTAGCCAAATCAACAAGGCCTTCATCCTTTCCAAGGGACTCTAGCCCAAAGAGGCATAAAAGTGAGTCCAAAACCAAAGCCATGTATGATGCTATCTCACAAGCATCTCAAAAAACTCAGGAAGCCACAACCCCAAAGATTTTAAACAGGCTCAGGGCTAAAGGGAAGAGGACAATCGTGGAGGAAAAATAGCTATCAATAGAAGGATTGACTGCTTGGTACCCGAAAGTGTGGGAAGTGCTTAAATTACATACCTTTTAGACCTTTATAAAACCTCGAGACCCACGTGTGCCTAGTATTATGTGTGAATTCTATGAGTTTTATAGCCAAGTTCTACCAAAGAGCAGAAGTAGGGTACCAACTGCATTAAAACCCCTAGATGTGGTAGAGGTTCGAGGTGTGCAAGTGCAATGTGGAGAGACTAAAATTAATGATGCTTTGGGTTGTACATTTTGGAGTCGGAGCTTCTTGAAAGATCTATTGCAGCTTCAACCCTTTGAAGATATTAAACCATGGTTAGCTCCACTGATTGGGATCCCATCCCCCTCATGGTTGAAGGAGAGGGAAATCATTGTAAAGAAGGAGCTTAATATACCTCCGCGTTACTAGTTTAGGTTTATTAGCAGTAATTTGATGACTTCTCAGAATGAGTCTGTAGTACGCTATGCTAAAGTTGCATTATTGGGTTGTACAATCGACAAAAAGGATCTTAATCTTAGATCAATCATTGCCTCAGAGATCCTTTCTAGAGAAAAATAGGAGCAAACTTCTTTGCCATTCCCGATTCTCATTATAGCCTTATGAAAGCATGTTAGGGTCCCAAAGAAAGAAAAGATTGATACAAAGGTGACTCCATCAGCGACCACTGATATTTGTCAGATTGAGGCTAAATACCTACGGGATGAGGAGGACAGGGCTAGGAAGAAGCTGGTTGACACAACGCCAGTAATTGATGTTGAGGTCGTTGAGTCTAGAGTTGCAGAGTTGGGCACTGGGGTAGTTGTATCTTCTTCCTCCCCGGCTTCACACTCTTCTTCTGCTCCTATTCGAGCTACAGAAAATAGAAGGCACAGATGATCAACTCCCTCTTACTAGAGCAACTATTTTTGCGATTGGCCGCTTGCCAAAGCTGCGGATCTTCAGGCTATAAAGGATGAGCCATCTGTTCCCCATATAGTTGAGGAATCCATAGCCAAGGCTTTGAAGCCATATGTAGAGGCTGAGGATAAACACCATGAGCTAATAGAGGCTCACAAGATGAGGATGAATAGGCTTGAATCTATGGTTGATGAGCATGGGAAGGAGTTAGCGAATTCAAAGAACAGAATGATGGTAGTTGAGAAGAAGGATGGTGGTGAAGACATTTCAGCGTTGAAAGCTGATATTGATAAGTTGAAGAAAGAGGTGACATCCCTTCAATCTACTGATTTGAGCACATTTTTCGTTGAGCTAGAAGATCTACCACTCAAGGAGGATATGGCTTTAATCTCAGATAAAGGGTTTAATGTAGAGTCTCCGAGTGATAGCATTAAAGATGACTCAGGAGGTGAGCACCCTGGAGACTGATAAGGAGTCATTGAGAGACGAGCAAAGCCTAGAGGATCAGGAGGAGCTAGGTGGAGTAGATAAAGAGATGGTAGATGCAGCACTTGCAGCTTCTGTGCTAGAACAGTCCATGATTGGCACATCCATTGTGAGTGCACCTGAGCTTTCTAGGCCCGACATTGACCTTCAGAGCATATCGGAAGAAGAGGGCATTGATGCTACCATCACATCTTCTTTAGCTCCACCACCACAACAACCACAGTAGGGTTGACTTGACAGGGAGATTTTCATACTCACTACTTTCTCTTATGTTAACTCTTTATTGTCCCTTGCACATTGAGGGCATTTTTTGTTTTGTTAGGAAGGGTGAGCTTGAGGAATTCCCTATCTTCTAGATTTTTATTTTTGATGAGACAATTATGGTATTTCATTTTGATGAATGGTGCTATTAATGAATATTTAGACAATTTTTAACTTTTTGGGTTGTAAATAAATTTCAATTTGGGTTGTAATAGAGTAGTGTTTACTTTTGTTACTTTTTTTTTTGTCTTTCTTGTCGAATGAATGAATGGTTCCAAATTTTTTGACAAACCTCGTGCATAGATGACTGTTGTCGCCCAAGTTACACCACCTTTTTAGAGGATAAAATAGTCGTTGTTAAGATATAAAATCTAACAAAGGTTAGGGTCGAACCGACAAGGAATATGTAGACTCATGACAAATTCATCAATAAGCAATCCAAGTAGTTAACCAAGTCAATTCCCAAAAGGAGGGGTGCAATAATCAATAAGAATGTAAAATAAACTAATAGCACGAGAGACAACCAAAATAAAGACTATTAGCATACTGGTGATGACATCGTGCACGCCATCAACCCCTTGTCTCCCTTGGAGTTCATAGAACTGATTGTTCCTTGGGGCACCACCTTGTTGGCTTCCCCTTCCTAAAGGAACTACATTTGTACCCCAGCCTTGTGGATTAACATCTTTACCCTTGTTTTGATTCTGAGGGCAATCAAACTTCTTGTGACCTATTTCCCCATAACTCTAGCAAGAATTAGTGTCCCTCAAACATGGGCCATCATGGCCTCTACCACATCTTGGGCACATAGGTCTAGGCACCACACCACCACCTCCTTGGGGCCTTGGGTAGTCATTAGCAAATCTCTCACTAGGAACATGAAAGGACCCTTGGCCTTGGTGAAACCAACCACCCCTGGGACCTTGGAACTTACCAACAAAACGGGCCTTCTTAGCCTCGCCACTTCTCCTCTTTCTCAACTTCTCCACCTCCAATTGTTCGACATGAGTTATGAGGTGAGACAAGTCCATGTCACCAATAAACATAGTAACATGACATTCCTCATTCAACCAATCCGATACACCCATTATTAACTTATCCATTCTAGACCTCGAGTCGGCAACCAAGTGTGGAGAATATTTAGAGAGTTGGTTGAACTTGAGGACATACTCCCTCAAATTCATAGAACCTTGCTTCAAATTCATGAAATTCCATCATTTTGGCCTCTCTAAGCTCAAGATGGAAGAACCGGTTGAGGAAACCTGCCTTAAACTCCTCCCAGAGGATCACATTATTATTCCCATTCTCCTCCTTCCATTGAGTATAGCATATTTGAGCCACCCCCTTGAGTTGGTAAGCTGCCAACTCCGCCTTCTCTTCTGACCTCACACCTATAATAGCCAACACTTTGTACACCTCATTAACAAATTCTTGAGGATCCTTAAGAGTCCCTGACCCGAGATGCCGAAGTAGGAGTATGAGGGGCTTGGGCCCCTTGGTTGACTTGGTTAGCCATGGCTTGAGCTAGCAAGGTGAGAGCATCCCGGAGCTCTCCATGTGCCAGTTGTTCCTCGGATGTGTAGGCTCTTCTTCCTCTTGTGTTAGGCATGATCTAAAAACGGAAAAGATCATTCATTAGAGGGGAAACATTACCTAACTTCTATAGCATGACATAGATCATGAAGAAGGGAAACATTTCCTAAAATGTCTCATAGCCTCTTAACCATACTTGTGGTGCACAACACAACCATGAATAATACTCTAATCAATGGGGTGTGTTGGATACTGAGGACCATTAACAACCTAGTGCTCTTATACCAAGTTTACCACTACCCAAGCCTAAGGCCTAGAGTGACATGGCGAATGGGGAACCTGAAGGGACCTTAATCAAGGCTCTTAACATATCATTACATATCTTGATCACAGAAGCAATCATACAATGACAATAGGTAGAAAAATTGGTAAATATGGGGCTAAGGAACATCTTTGATACCATAGAAACATAATAAGCCAATAATATAACATTAACATGTCATAAGGTTCCAACAATACCTCTAATACATAGGTAGGAGTGGGGCTAAGACAATCTCTAAGCTCACCCTCATAGCCATAAGTATCTAACATAAGAAGAGTCAATGCATAGCATATATCAAGAGAAGTATGTCCTTGAAGTTGAGGATTCACCAACTTGCTTTGAGGAGATAGAACTAGCCACGTGGAGGATGAGGATGAACATGAGGAGCTTCGGTTCCTACATGGTAACATCATGTAGGCATAGAGTATGCGTTAGTACGTCTTAATATACTAAGTATGTAGAATGCAATGCAACAATAGATGGGCATCATAACCGAAATACATAATTAGACAATGGATGAGCATATAGCAATATGGCATGCATGAATGGTACTTGAAGTAAACATGCTTATATTGAATGTATTACATGTGAAGTAAGTGACCATCATTTCCAAGGCCTACCACCCCCTTGTAGAGGCGATTGAGGTATCAACCAATTGGTTGATGGTTGTCATACCTTACCATCCATGGTGATTGAGATATCAACCCCTCAATTGGTTGATGGTTGTCTCACCCTACCATCCATGGTGATTGAGGTATCAACCCCTCAATTTGGTTGATTGTTGCCTCACCCTACCATCAATGGTGATTGAGGTATCAACCCCTCAATTGGTTGATAGTTGTTTCACCCTACCATCCATGGTGATTGAGGCATAGCACTCCCTCAACTAGGTGTGGTCAACTTGTAACACTATAGATACTTTTCATGAAAACAACACATATATACTTTTCTTTCATCATCATAAAGTCATTCAAGTCATAGGTCAAGCAATGGATCATCAATAGCTCAAGAACCCTAAACCGGACAGTTTATCAAACACTTGGTGTGTGTGTAATGCTAGTGTAAAACCATACAATTCAAAAGTAAAATCATGCAATAAAAGTTGAAATAAAATCAACCCACCAAAACTTGGTAATACCCTTAAGCAATGTACATTGAAACCCTTGATCAAATCTCAAAAACAATACTAGATTCATAGCTCAAAACATGGTTAAACAGTCACACTTTTATGAAACCCCAACATAGTTCATAGTCAAAGTCATAGTAAGTAAGACCCATAAGTAAATCAACTTAGAAACATGAAATTTATGTAAAAAAGAAGCTTAGGCACCATGGGTGAAAGGACCCAATGGTTGAAACCCACATACCTTAACTTTGGAGAATTCCTTGATGAAGATTAAGATGAGAAATTGAAGCTTGAGTGACTAGCTTAAGATCCAGAATGAGGTTTGGCACTTGAAATTTTGAGTGAAATATTTGTTTAAGTGTTTGAGAGAGTATTGGGGAATGTCTTGTATGATATGAAGGTGAAATATGACTAACTATAGGTATTTTTACGCATAGGAAGACTTAAGCCCAAGACCCAAAGGCCTTTGACCGAATAACAAAAACTGGACAAAAACAACACTAGTTCGCACCCTAGCCGCGTAGCACTAAGGGCACGAATCAACACCAGATAAGAAAAATTATGGAAAATGAAATATTGTTTCGGTTGCTCTAAAATTGGGGTTAGACCCATTTCCTACTCAATTTTCCCCTGATTAAGAATATGAAGTTGAATGTTTGATATCACACACGAATTTTAAGATATATGAAAATAACTATTATGGAAACTTCTGAGGCACATTATCGAGCACTTTTTGAGGTTGTTTCACTCCTCTTGGACTAGTTCTGTTGATTAGATAAGAGCACATCAATCAAATCCTTTTAATCAATCTTTTTTCCTATTCATAGCTACCTTGGTCTAGTCAGTACCACTAGGAGGGTTCTATGGTTGGACACCACTAGAAAACATGTAAAACGAAGAGAATTGATTAATACATGCATATACCCAATCCAAGAAATGCAAATTATTCGGGTTTACTTTGTTAGTTCTTCATAGTTCTCACATTGTGGATTTAGCTACTCATCCTATGTGTAGATGAAGAAATTATGAATTTAGAAAACATAATTAAACTTACACAATTGAATTATGATCAAGCAAGCCCAAGAAGAATGAGAATCACATGCTTCAAGATCAAGTTTATCCACAAGTGTTTTTTTCACAATCTTCTCTCTCAAGTATTGACTTTTCCTAGTACAAACCCTAAAAGTATTGAATAACGATGTTCCCCCTTAAAAATTAACCTAAAAGTACTATTTATAGTAATTACAATTAAGTCCTAAATAAAATAGAAAAATTGGTCGATAGACTCCATGAAAGGTCTCTACGACTCGTAGTTTCTTCTACAACTCATAGTCGGGGTCTCGTAATCAGCTCCTAGGATTTTGGACTTCTCTTCTATGACACCACTTTATGACTCGTGAAGTTGATTTACGACTCATACTTCATGTTCGTAGGCTTCAACTTCATCAAATTGTCCTTTAATGGAAATCCTCACAAAACCTATCAATACGACTCGTAGAAAGGTCTACACTCGTATGCACATCTCGTTGAGCTAATCTTCAGAATTCATCCCTCATTGGAATTTGTCAACAAACTTCCTCTACGACTCGTAGAATGCTCTACGATCTATAAAGGTCTCGTAAATCATCAAAAAGGAGAAATCTTCTGCAATTTTACCACAAATCATGGCCAACCTGTATTCCTACAAATCTAAATATAAAAACATATAAAACCCACAAATATCGCATTGAGAACACATAAAATCCTACGTTTTAAGTATCAAATGTGCTGCATTTTGGCAGCACATCAACACCCTCAACTTAAAGTTGTTGCTTGTCCTCAAGAGATGACTCAATCTATGTAGACAATGCAGTAACACACGGACCTCAACTCAATGGCATACATCATATACATCTCAAACTTAGATACCACACCAGCTTTTCAAAACAGGATCAGATAGTCTTTTAGCAAACCATTACAAATTGGTGCATGTGACAACACAACTATGAGAAACAAGAGGCTATCAACAGTGCACAATCACTGAACAAGTCAAATGCTAATAACGTAATGCAAGTTCCCTCATAGAAAGAAGTCCATATTTGACACTCAATCCTGATTTCATGTTTAATCTTGGGACTGTTACACCTAAATTACACCTCCTTTTAGAGGATAAAGCGGTCATGTCAAGAAATAGAACCTAACTAAGGTTAGGGTCAAACCTACAAGGAACTCATAGAACCAAAAGAATTCAATGATTGCAATTCAAGTAGTTAACCAATCCAGGGGGTTGCAATATTCAATAGAAAATAAAACTAACTCAACTAACACCAGAGAGAAATCAATATGGAGAGAAACTAGGGAGATTGTGTTCCCCATGATTTCCTAACTCAGTATCACTGGATAGCCTAATTGTTTTCTAGTGTGTAGCATACAGAACGATAAGTTAAGTTCACCAAGCCTTTTGATCAAAGGTGAGAGGTGAATTTCACTATGTGACCTGTGCCATCTTTATAGTGTGCATTACTAACCCTTACCTATTAGTCCCAGTGCAACCTCCCCTTGGCCCAGTTTGATTGTTTAGACGAGAACACATCCATCAAATCCTGTTAATTAATCTCTTTTCTTATTCATTACTACATTGGTCTAGTCAGTTACACTAGATAGGTTCTAATGTTGGCAACTATCAGAAAACATGCAAAACAAAGAAAATTAATTAATACATACATGCCCACTTTCCAAGAATTATGAATTATCTGATTTTACTTTGTTAGTTCTTCATGGATCTCACAACCCTAGTTGTGGATTTAGCTACTCATGCTCTGTGTAGATGCAAGAATTATGAATTGAGAAAACATAATTGAACACTTACACAATAGAATTAAGAACAAGCAATCCAACTTCAATAAGAATCACAAGTTTAAAGATGAAATTTAAATACAAAAGTTCTCAAAGACTTTCCAATATAATCTCACTATTTCTCTCTCTAACTACTGAATTCTCTGAGTACTAGGCAAAAACTTCTGAAAAATAACCTAAAAAACCTATTTATAACAAGTAAAATACAAGTCTTAACTGAAATAGGATAATTGGTTGGCACGCCGTATGAAAGGGGTTTACGGGTTGTATTGCATTCCACGACCCATAATCAGGGTATCGTACAAAGCAGCTAGAAATTCGGACTTCAAGTCTATGACACCCCTGTATGGATTGTAAAATAGCTTATGACCTGTAAGGTAGTTTCGTTTGATGAATCTTTAGAAAGCCCTAATCTCTTATCCTCAGGGAACGAATCATATTCTACAACTCGTAAATCATTCCATGACTCATCTGCATGTTCGTAGAATCAACTTCAGAAAATAGCCCCACACTAAAATTATTCACGAAACCACTTTATGAGTCATAGAATAGTCTACGGCCTGTAAAGGGTCTTGTACTATATCAAAAACTAACAACTTTTGTATTTCTTCCCAAAATCAAGGCCAAAATTGTAATCCTGCAAACATAACACAAAAACACATAAAACCAACTAACTTCGTATTGAGAACACACAAAATTCTATGTTCTAAGCATCAAAAGTGTTGTAATTTGACAGCACATCAACTCCCTCAAGTGACAAACTCAATCTTCATTGATAATACAGTAACACACAGATCTCAACCCAATGGCATACATCACATAAATATCAAACTCAGTTATACACACCACCTTTACAAAATAGGAATAGATAGCCATCTACCAAACCAATACAGACTAGTGCATGTGACAACACAACTTTAACAAGTGAGGGACTATCAACAATCCACAATCACTGAACAAGTCTAGTGCTAACAATGTAATGCAAGTGCCCTCACAGAAAAAAGTCTCATATCTGACACTCAATAATGTTTTCATGTATGACCTTGGGACTATGCAAAATCACTCAGTCTTACAAAAGATATTCATGCATCATGCCTAACACCATAATCTTACCCCTATACTCATGACTAAGACCTTCAACCACTTAGACTAGGATCACTTTAGGACATTCTAGGCTTGTAATGTAGGATCAGGGGGGCTTTGATATGGTAATTTGGGAACATAGTGACCAAAGGCTATTCTTGACACTATGTTTTTCTATACTTTTGCCCTACCAACTCTGTTATTTTTATCTCATTCTCCTTTCTCCTATTTTAAGCTTTTCTAAATGCTTTCTTTTCATTTCCCCCCTTTTTTTGTTGCTTTTAGGCTTCATTTTTCTTTTTAGCTCGCAACTAAGGCATCACTTATTTTTCTTACATCCAGTGTATGAATCTTCCCCTTTTCCTCTATATGACTAACTCTCCTCCTTATTTTTTTCTTTCACCCTTAGCTACCCTCAACTTACGCTTTGGCCTAAGTTGAAGTGCACATTATCCATCCACAGAACCAGGGCAACTTTTGGTGGCCACCCTCAACTTAGGTTTTTTGCCTCAGTCAAGGTACATAATGTTTCAGGAAGAACCATGGTCAATTACAGGATTTTACAACAAACAAGGCTAGTTTAATCAGGTGTTTCCAAAGAATAGGTACAAGTTAGGCTCAAATAATAGGAACAAGGGATATACTAGCATTTTGGTTAGTTATTTTAGGCTAAGTGGACTATTATAAACAAAGGCCTAAGATCCTTTCCTAATTCAGTTAATCTACAGCCTAACGTAGAGTAATAGGGAAAGTTATGAATTAGCACAAAACACATGAATCAAGCAAATTAAGCTCACACGCACATGGCACTGCATACATTATCAACAAAATATACTCGATCATGCTTTTTCTCTTAATTTATCCTCACTTATCAGAACAAACATTATCACACACCTAAACATGCATGGTTGCTATCTAGACTATTAATCAAATTTTTTGGTGAGCATCATTTTTAAACAAGTCACGAAAACATACTATATACCACAAGTATTAATACTATATGCTACAAATATTAACTAAACATCCTAAAATGTCGGTTGAACAAAAAGTAAATATCCATGGGGAATAAAATACAAGCAAGAAACCCCTAGGATAAAAAATTAGGGTAGTTATGGACCCAAGCTACTCAGACTTCACTAAGGCCCATAATTACCCACACCTCATCAATCAAAGCAAACTAAAACATAAGGGATCAAAAATCATACCTGGAAGCCTAAGCACTAGTATCCACCTTCGGTTGCCTCCCAAGAAGTGCCTGATTTATTATGCGGCACGACATAAATAGCTTGAGTACTCAGACTTCCTCAAGATCCCATTCATCCACAGTTTTTATCTCTTCCACATTTCCAAGATATGACTTGACACTTTTGCCATTTACTTTGAAAGTTCCTTTGTGTCTTCTCTCCAGCTCAATAGCCCCATGATCAAAGACATGTGCTACTCGAAAGGGTCCCATCCATCAGGATTTGAGCTTCCCAAGGAACAACTTCAATCTTGAATTATAGAGTAACATCAAGTCCCCTGATGCGAATTGATGATACTTTATATGAGGATCATGTTGCAGCTTCATTCTTTGTTTGTACAAGGTTGAGCTCTCATACACCTTGAATCAAAACTCATCAAGATCATTGAGTTGGCTTAGCCAAGAGTTTGTTGCATCATTCCAGTCCAGATTCAACTTTTTCAGCACTCACATTGATTTGTGCTCATGTTCTATTGGTAAATGACATTCCTTCCCAAAGACAAGTTGAAACGCCCCAAAAATGTGCTTCGAAAATGACTATAATTATAATTTTTATATATGTCAAAATCCGCACATGATTTCAAAAATTCGACTTCATATTTGTAATCAGAGGAAAAAATTGAATAGGAAATGGGTATAACCCAATTTCAGAGCAACCATAGAGAAAAATAATTTTCACAAAAAACCAAATTCCAGTAGCTATCCGCGCCCTGGCCGAAATGCGCCAGGGGCATGGATCTTTGTTGGGTTGACCTTTGCGATAGTCCATGTCGTGCCATTGATGCGGACCAGTATAGTTTTTCCTTGACTTTTTCATTTTACCCCAAGGGCCTTGGGGTCACAGTCCCACGCCCACCTATGTGTAAATACACCTATGGTTAGCTATTTTTCAACTCTATATCACTCAAGACACTCTCAAAACCCTCTCTAAGACTTAACCAAATATTTCTCCAAATTCAAGTGTCCTAAGCTTAATTTCGGATCTGAAGAACTCCATGAAAGTTTCAAGTCTACATCAAGGAATTTTCAAATTTAAAGTATGTGGGTTTCATCCATTGGGTCACTTACCGATGGCACCCAATCTTTGTATTTTATGAAAACTATATGTTTTCAAGTTGTATTATCTATGGGTATCTTTTATTATGGATTATAAGCATGAAATATGTTGGGGTTTTATGAAATGTTGATTAAATATGTATGTCTATGTATCTCAAGCTTATACTATAGTTGGTTTTGTCTATTGAGACTATGTATGTTTTGAGCTATGAAGGTATGACCTATTATGAGATTTGGTGATGGATTTCAAGGTATCTTACATGAGAATTTTACAATATATTAGTGGGTTAATTTGCATTGAGTTTTCTCACATGATTTTACTCTTGAATTGCATAATTTTGAACAAGTATTACACACCCACCAAGTGTTTGATAAAATGTCAAGTCAAGAATTCTTAAGTTAATTACATGCTTTATAAGTCAAGTGACTTCATGATGAATATGGGATATCAAGTATTTTATGAGTTTATGAAATTATCTATGATTATGCAAGTATGAAGTTAAGCCCTATTTTCAAGGTTTTACCTCTTACGAGCCTTTGATGTTAATGCAAGGGTAATGTTTGATGATGATCTATTCTCATGTTTCAAGTTAGGCTCACCATTAAAGTTCAAGTATGTTTAAGAGCTACTCTTGTCATGATTCCATGTTTATTGCAAGTTATTAAAGTATGATTATTATAAATAATCCTTGAGATTAGACTTAGCACCGATGGATGGAGGGTTTGCTCTCTTTCCTTGAATTATGTGGCAACATAGGATTAAGTTATACCCTTGCTATACTAGTGGATCCGTTTAGTGCACTTTCTCTTGTAATTTTTCCCAAAATCGGACAGGCTCCCGAAAGGCGAAGTTTCTCATGAAATCCTTTCCGAAATGGGACGGGTTCCTATAAGGAATGTTACTTCTCCGAAATGGGATGGGATCCTGTAAGGTGAAATATGGTTTACCTTAACAAGTAGACCACCTCTTTACCAATGAGGGGTACTCATTGAGATTCTAAGTTTTAGCTCGCTTGGTATTATTCTATATCGGTTGAGGTCTCTTCCCATACATGTATTATATTCTATGCAAATTAAATGATTTATAAGCATGTTTTACTTCAAGTATTGATCATACATGCCATATTGAAATTATGCTATCTATTGACTATGATTATGCATTTAGACTATATTGGCTTATGTCTTGTTGCATTGCATCCTACATACTTAGTACATTCAAATGTACTCGCATACTTTTGCCTACATGATATCACCATGTAGGGACCGAAGCTCTTCTTGATCATCCTCTATGTGGCTAGTGAGATTATTCTAAGATAAGCTTGGGTGAGTCCTCAAGTTCGGGGACACTATCTACTTTTGCTATTTCTAAGACTTCTTTACATTGAACATTTGACATTATGAGGGTGAGCCCAAAAAGTGTCTTGGTCCGTACTCTATTCTAAGTTTAGAGGTGTTGTTGGAACATCATGATGTATCTATTCTATAAGCCTGACTCTATGCTTTAATGATATTAAAGACTTCCCTTACCCCACTTTCCCTTTTTAATGTTGTTGTTTACTTTGCTTAAGCGACCAACGATGTGTGGTTGATATACTAAGAGGCTTGTTTGGTCCCCTTCAGGTTCCTATAAGTTGCGTCATGTCTAACCCCTAGGCTTGGGTCATGACACAAGTTGGTAGGGGGACATGCCTATAGTGGCCTTGAATGTTATCTGGTATGCCCATAATGCATCATCCAACTTCTGCGACAAATCTGTCCAATTTGCATTAATAGTATTGGATAAGATCTGTTTAATTTCCCTATTAGACACCTCGACCTGCTCACTCGTTTGAGGATGATAAGGCATCGTTACCTGATACTTTAACCTATACTTCTCAAGAAGAGCCTTGAAAAGCCCATTGCAAAAGTAAGAACCTCAATCACTGATGATTATCTGAGGGGTGCCAAACCTTGAGAAAATGTTCTTTTTCAGAAATGCTATGAAACTTTTACCCTCATTGTTAGGTAGAGCCATGGTCTCAACCAACTTCGATACATAATCCACAACAACTAAGATGTACTTATTTTTATGTGAGCTAACAAAAGGTCCTATGAAGTTTATCCCCCCATACATTAAATAACTAAATCACCATAATGGGATTTAAAGGGTGCTCATGTTTGTAGAAAACACCACCATATCTTCGGTACCTATCACAACCTTTGGTGTAATCATGGGCGTCTTGGTATATGGTGGGCCAATAATACCCACACTGTAAGATCTTGTGCATTGTCCGAATTCTACTATGATGACCACCACCCAATGATGAGTAACATGCTTTAAGTATGCTTATCATCTCGATCTCAGGAACACAACGATTAATAATTCCATCCTCACATACACGAAACATGTAGGGGTCATCCCAAAAGAACTTCCTCATATCAAATATGAACTTCCGACGTTGATGTGTGTTCAAATCAGGCAGCACAATATCACTTACCAAGTATTTTGCATAGTATGAAAATAATGGTATTAAGTCTTGTGATGCTTCCTACACTCTCTAATATGGAAACGAATCATCGATCTCCAATCCGTCATCAAACTTTGTCATTGACCCATCTTCCAATTTGGAAAGGTGATCTGCGACCTGATTTTCTGTCCCTTTGCAATCTTGTAGGAGAAGTACCCATCATCAATCTTGGTTTTACATACTTCTTTTGCATCAAGTATCTGAGTATTGAGTGGTTCATATGCACCATCACTTTGTCCCCCAACAGATATGACCTGAACTTCTTGAATGCAAAGACCAGTATGAGTAGGTCTTGCTCGGTGACAGTGTAACTCTTCTAGGATGTATTTAGGGCTTTGTTGGCATAGTATACGAGATGTAATATCTTCTCTTGGTGTTGTCCCAATACTACACCTAGTGCAACCTCACTTGCATCACACATAATTTCAAAGAGCTTGGACTAATCTGGAGCTACAATGATTAAGGCTGAAATCAACCCGTTCTTCAACTATTCAAAGGCTTTGAGGCACGCATCATCGAACACGAACTTTATATCCTTCTCCAGCAACTTGCACAAATGGTGTGCAATTTTAGAGAAGTATTTTACGAACCTCCAGTAGAATCTTACATGCCTAAGGATGCTCCTCACACCTTTAACTGAGATGGGTGGGGGAAGCTTCTCAATCACCTCCACTTTAGTTCTGTCAACCTTGATCCCTTAGATGGATATTTGTGTCCTAACGTAATGCCCTGCTTCACCATGAAGTGACACTAGTCCCAATTAAGCACCAGATGGCTTTCCTCGCATATTTGCAAGATAGCAAGTAGGTGCTTCAAGAAATCCTGAAATGAGTTTCCAACCACACTAAAGTCATCCATGAAGACTTTAAGAGTGTCCTCCACCATGTCAGAAAAGATGGACATCATACACCTCTAGAATGTTACTGGGGAATTACATAACCCAAATGGCATCCTTTTGAATGCAAAGGTTCCATACGGGCATGTAAATGTCATCTTTTCCTATCCTCAAGAGTAATTGTGATCTGATTATAGCCTAAATATCCATCAAGTAAATAGTACCAGCCCTTTTCAGCTAGTCAATCCAACATCTGATCCATGAATGGCATAGGAAAGTGGTCCTTTTCCGTCAAAGCATTACGTTTTTTGTAATGCATGCATACCCTCCATCAGTGATTGGCCGCATTGGGATTAACTCATTATTGGCATTTGGAACCACTGTGATACCTTCTTTCTTTGGAACACAATGAACTGGACTCACCTATTCACTATCGACAATTGGGTAGATCACTCCTGCATCCAACCAGTTGATGATCTCCTTGCGTACAACCTCTAGCATAAGAGGGTTGATGCAACTTTGGTGCTTAATACTTGGCTTGTAGTCCTTGACCAACTGAATTTTGTGTGTGCATATCCCGGGAGGAATACCAATGATATTCACAATCGTCCATCCAATGGCTTTGTTGAACTGTTTAAGCACCTTGACAAGGGAACTCACTTGCTCACCATTCAAATCCGCAACAACTATAACTGGAAAAGTGTTGTTGGCTCCCAAGAATGCATATCTCAAATGTGCTGGAAGGGCCTTCAACTCTAATACCAGTGGCTATTCTATGGAGGGATTGATAAGTGGCGACTCCCGATTCTGCAAGATGAGCTCTAGCTTAGTTTGTCACCGAAGTCCATAAGACACACCTAGAGCATTCACTGTTTCTTCATAATCAGGGATGCCATCATTACTGAAGTTTATCAGCACTACTTCCAAAGTGTCAAAACCCAATCGCACCTCAAGTGGTACTTCTGGTTCAGTATCATCAACAATCTCAATAATAGAGACAACTCTCAAATCATTCTCTTTCTTTGCCTGCTAAAATATGTTGAACACGACCTCATTTTTCCCAAATCTAAACTTTAGTTAGCCCTTCTCCATATCCACCAAAGTGCATCCAGTAGCTAGGAAGGGCCTCCCCAAGATGACAGAGACTTCAAAATTAACCTCGTAATCCAGGATCACAAAGTCTATGGGGAACATGAACTTTTTCACTTTCACCAACACATCATACAGTATCCTCACAGGCTTATTCACTGTGCGATCGACCATCAACAACCGCATGCTCCTCGGAGTAGGGGCTCCCAATCCAAGCTTCTTGTAGACTGCATGGGGCATCAGATTAATGCTGACACCTAGATCACATAGTGCCCTTGTGAACTCTATATTTCCAATGGTGTAGGGTGTGGTGAAAGGACTGGGATCTTCTTGCTTCTGAGCCAAGGTTCTCATAGCAATAACATTGCAATATTGAAGCTCTTGGGAAACACCCTGACTCACAATGCGCTTTCTAGTGACCAGGTCCTTCATGTACTTAGTATACCATAGCATATTCTCTAATATCTCAGTGAGAGGGATGTTGATGGAGAGTTATTTTAGCATAGAGAGAAAGTTCTTGAATTTTCCTTTCTCCTCTCTCTTTTTGATTCTTTAAGGGAAAATAGAAGAAGGCCTAGCAATGGGATTCAACTTCTCTGGTGCATCAGCAGATTCCCTTACCCATCCTTGCCACGATCATCTCCTATCTCCACATCTTTAGCCGCAACCATCTCCTCTCAAACATCCTCTTCATCAACTGGAATGAGAGGATCAATGATGATCTTGCCACCCCAAAGAGTAACCACCATACATTGCCCTTCATTTTTAGAATTCTAAACTATATTGCTAGGAACTGTAGCCCTTTAATGCTGATTAAGTTGAGTCGACACTTGACCAAACTGTTGCTCAAGTTTTTTGATAGCCACAGAGTGAGACTCAATTTTCTAATTTATACTAAAAATCTCAAATTTTATGTCCCTCAACATCTTATCCTATGTCTCAGCTTTCTTCAATTGACGATCAAACATCTTCTCAAGTTTAGAACTACTTGAACCTAGTCGCGGTTATATAGTGGAATATAAGGAGCATTTCTGAAGCCTTCTCTGTGACCCCAATCTGCATCACTCTTTGGAACCTTATTCGTGTCATAATATCCTTCACAGTCATCCCTGTAAGCTCCATCTCTATTGAAGTTCCGGCCTTAGTTTCCTTGACCTTGGCGCTAATAGTCCTGATTGGACCCTTGGGGTTGGTCCAAAAACACCTCCTCTTGGTCTGATCAGCAACGAAACATGCATTATCATCATAATAACGCTTATTATACATGAGTGCACATAGAGGTTGATGAACCACTGCATTGACTCGCTCTTAGTTCTTCTTCATCATCACCTTCATACCTATGCGAATCTGGGCAAGGTGTTGCATAATTTCTTCGTTGATCTTTTCTTGCTTCGGAACGACACTGACAACACATGAACTTTTAGTGGATGCTCTATCTCTCTGACCCCATGCACGAGTAGTCTTGACCACTCTTTCCATCTGCTCTGCAATCCTTGCAAATGGCTGATCCAAGAACATGCCCCCATGATAGTGTCAGCACCAACCTGACTGTTCTAATTAAGGGAACGGTAGAAGATCTCCACCAAGGCATCATCAACTATCTTGTGGTCTGGGATACTCCTCAAGCATTTGTTAAACAACTCCTAAGTAGTACTAATCGAATCACAAGGAAGTTGCTCAAAGTTGTTGATCTGGTCCTTTATCTTAAGCTTCATCGATTTAGGGAAGTACCTCTCCAAAAAGGCCTTTTACAAGTCTGCCAACTGGTGACCGAACTCTATGTGAGCTCATATAGCCATAATACTGCATTACCTATAAGAGGTAATGGGAATACACTAAGTCCCACAGTATTCATAGACGGATTCTGTGTTCCCATCACACTCTTGTAAATGAATGCGATATTGTGTAGGTGGCTGTGAGGATCCTCTAATGATAAGCTTGCAAATTTCCCATAGTTTCGTAGCATCTTAAGAAACCCACTCAAGACTGTGAACTTTGTGTTTGCCAGTAATGGAGGCAACACAATAACTCCGATCACCTCCATAGCCATAGGATTTAACCTGTATTGATTCCACCGATAAGCATTTTCATTAAAGTCCTGCGGTTGTGGATCAATATCCTCAAGAGGGGGTGGATCCTCATTATCGGCATTCTCATTGTTACTCCTGTTTAGAGCTGCATTGGTTGTGTTATTGGTGTTATCTTATGCCATTCTCCTAAATGTTCTCTAGATCTCTGGGTCAAATGGAGTTAAGGGATTGCCTTGACTCCGGGCGTTGGGCATACACTACACTTGCACCCCAGAAAAGAACAAAAACAATAAAAAAGTAAAATATGAGAAATAAGGATTAATGCTCAAATCACTATGAATTAACTAAATCTAGCCGTATTCCTCGGCAACGGCGCCAAAATCTTGATGTGGCCCAAGTTATACCTCCTTTTAAAGGATAAAGCAGTAACTGTCAAGAAATAGAACCTAACCAAGGTTAGGGTCGAATCCACAAGGCGTACGTGGACTCATGAGAATTCAATGGTCGCAAGTAGTTAACCAACTTACTTCCCGAAAGAGGGGGTTGCAATAATCAATGAAAAATAAAACTAAACTAACTAACACAAAAGAGAAATGATTATGGAGAAAAACTATGATATTGTGTTCCCCATGATTCCCTAACTCAGTATTACCAGATAACCTAATTCTTTTCTAGTGTATAGCATGCAGGATGGTAAGTTCAGTTCACCAAGCCCTTTGGTCAAAGGTGAAAGGTGAAATTCACTATGTGACTTGGCATATCTCCATAGTGTGTATTACTAACCCTTACCTATTTGTCCCAATACAACCTCCCCTTGGCCTAGTTTGGTTGATTTGATGAGAACACATCAATAGAATCCTGTTAATTAATCTCTTTTTCTAATCATTATTACAATGGTCCAGTCAGTAACAATTCGCAGGTTCTAATGTTGGCCACTATTATAAAATATGCAAAACAAAGAGAATTAGTAAATACATGCATGTATACTTTCTAAGAATTATGAATTATCGGATTTTACTTTTTTAGTTCTTTATGTTTCTCACAACCTTAATTGTGGATTTAGCTACTCATGCTTTGTGTAGATGCAAGAATTATCGATTGAGAAGACATAATTAAATACTTACACAATAGAATTAAGAACAAGCAAATCCAACTCTAATAAGAATCACAAGCTTAAAGATGAAATTCAAATACAATGTAATCTCATTATTTTCTCAAAGACTCTCCAATGTAATCTTATTATTTTCTCTCTCTAATTACTGAGTTCTCTGACTACTAGCTGAAACTTCTGAAAATAACCTAAAAAGTCCTATTTATAATAAGTAAAATATAAGTACTAACTGAAATAGGATAACTAGTCAACATGCCATGCTAAAGGGGTTTACGGGTCATATGCATTCCACGACTCATAATTGAGGTCTCGTATAAAGCTACTAAAAATTTGGACATCAAGTCTACGACACCCCTCCATGGCTCGTAAAGTATTTTGTGACTCGTAAGGCGGTTTCGTCTGATGAATCTTCAGAAAGTCCCAATCTCTGATCTTCGGGGCATGAACCATATTCTATGACTTGTAAATCATTTCACAACTCCTCTGTATGTTCCTAGAATCAACTTCAGAAAATAGCCCTTCACTGGAATTGCCCACGAAACCACATTACAATCCATAGAATGGTCTACGGCCCGTAAAAGGTCTCATATTGTATCAAAAATCAGCAACTTCTGTATTTCTTCTCAAAATCAAGGCCAAACCCATAATCCTATAAATATAACACAAAAACACATAAAACCAACTAACATAGCATTGAGAATACATAAAATTCCAAGTTTTAAGCATCAAAAGATCTGTAATTTGACAGCACATCAATACGCCATATTGTGGACTGACGCTGGTATAAAGATAATTCTGATGGGCCAATTTTTTTGGATACCTATGATATAGCCATACTACAGACTGATTCTTGTATAGATATGACTCTGTAAGCATTTCACACATTTTCATGGAGTATATAACCAATTTTAGAAAGGACATTGTACGTCATCTGTTCATTCCATATCAGAATAATTAGTCATAATTAGTAGTACATAGAACTTTCCTCTTAGAGTATAAGGGAATATAGTGTTTTAAAGTTTTTGGGCATCAAATTGGAGAAGATTGGCTGGTGATAATCAATTGACTTGTACTCAATCTTGTTACCTATGACTTCTGCTGCTATGTATGGTATTCAATCTTTAACTTCTAGCATGTGTGGCTAAAACCTCCATGCTGGGGGTGTGCTTTTGATATGGGTCTTTGAGTTATTTATTGGGTCTATGATATCTTAACTTATCTTTAGTTGATTTGGATAAATCTATACCTATTCCTATGTTTAGTTTATAAATTTCAAGGTTGCAAAGTTTAACTTTTGTTTTAGATCTCTCATTATTACCCTAACCGAAACTATTAGAGTGTGGAATAGATATAATGGCTGGAAACCTTTTGGGGTTTCATTTGAAGTCCATAGCCATGGATTCAATGGCCAAGGTATTAGGGGTTTTTCTGAGAATTCTTAGGCAAGCGTGCCATTGGCAATGCACGTGTGATTTAGCTGATTCATGCGAAACACCTATGTATTATAGCTGATTTGGGTTATAAGAAACCTAGTCTATTCACTCAATATCAACTTATTTAGTCAAGTATCTAGACCTATTTGTTAGATCGATCACACATTTGCACATCCCCAACATCTCCCCTTAATAGTTGTTTAAATCATTAATTAGAACTTGTTAGCTGAACTGCTATTTTGATTATTGCAACCCCCTAATCTTACAATTACTTGGTCCAATGAGTCACTTTAGCCTTGAACACTGCTTCCCTGTGGAATCAACCCCAACCTCTAAAGTTAAGTTATTATATTAATGATGACCATCCTTTCTGCCTTTGAGTAGTCGGGTTAAGCGACATCAAAAATGGTATCATTATCAGGGAATCGATGTTTTCATATTGGAAGTGTTTTTTGAGCTTTCTTCTTGTAGTTAGAATTCTTTTTACTATTTTCTTGTTGTTTTTACTGTTAAAAAGTAGTGTAAAGATGGAGGATGATGGAAGCGTTCATGGTAATAATGTTGGGGATATGAATAGTATGCAAGATGTTAATTGGGATTATGTTGGGAGCACCAGTGCTATTCAACTACCCCCATTGACTGAAAAGTTTATTTTCATGTAATGAGCACCACATTGCAACTCTTCCAACAGAAGGGATTGCTCGGAGGGCTCGACCATGAAGATCCTCAAGAAAACTTGAGAAACTCTGTTGATGTGTGTCTCTCATTCAACTTCAGGGGAGTGAGCCAGGAAGCCATTTGACTAAGGCTATTTCTTTTCTCCATCATCGGAGAGGCATTATGGTAGCTAGTAGAGTTACCTCGTGATTCTGTTATTTCATGGGAGGAGCTACAAAATCCATTCCTTGAGATATTTTTCCCTTCCTCGAAGATGATAAAATTGAGAAAGAGTATTGAGAACTTTAAGAAGCTAAAGGGTAAGCTATTGCATGAAACATGGATTCAATTTCGAAAACTCTTGCTTCAGTTCCCTAACCATAGAGTTCCAGACTATATGCTCTTGCAACACTTTTATGTGAGTCTTGATGCTGCAAACAAAAGAGTAGCTGATCAGTTAGTAAGAGGAGGCTTAATGATGCAATCATTCACTGAAGCTTGTAAGCTCTTGGATTGGATGACAAGGATTAATAGAGCATGGTACATAAGAGATGACACAGTACCTTCAAGCAATAGAGGTTTTACGAAGAAGCAGCTTACAGGAGACCAAGAAAGAGATGAGAACATCACTAAGATGTTAACCCAGCTTGATCTTTTGACCAAGCAAGTCTTCGGAGAAAATCGTAAGAGTGTGAATGTTGTGGGAGCTACCGAAGAGGTGATGTTTAAGGGTGCACCATTTGAAAGCGATTACAATGAAGAATTTCATTACATGGGAAACCAAATGGTGGATTCTTGGTCAACTTTTCAAAGGCCACCGGGGATTCAAGATTGGAACAACAACTCCGAGTGGCGAGATCATGCATGAACTGATCAACCTCAAGTTAGGGGCTGGCAAAACCATGATGGATATAGGTACATTCCACCTCATGATAGGGAGAAGGCTACTGAACCAGTGCTTAATCAAGTGAATCCTCAAATCGAGGATATGCTTTCCCGAATCTTGAGTAAGGTGGAAGCCTAAGATAAGCTCCTAAAAGAGATGAAATCTAATTTTTCTCAACTAAATCAGACTATGATGTCTCATTTGGCATCTATTAAACATTTGGAGACTCACTTGGCAACATTCAACTCACCTAAATCAACGTCCAAAAAGAGGTCTACCTAGTGACATGGTGGCTAACCCAGTTCAGTCCTTTCATGAATGGAATGACTCCGAACTCAGGCCCTATTCTCTATTGAGTAACCCCAGGTCTCCTGAGCGCAGATCAACTCAAAAGGGAATGATCAATAATGTTTAGCCATAACTAATTGTACTGGAAAGGTGGTTGAAGGCACTAAACCATCACTTACTGTTGACAAAGGCCTGAAAGAGGTGGAAGAAAAAAAGATGTAATTGTGGTGGAAGATGATGATCATGAAGCTAAGGTTGTAAGTGATAATGTTCTTGGCAATCCCAAGTGTAACAAGCAAAAGAAAAATGGGGATAACGCAATGAAAGCCAAGAATACTTCCTAAAAGTTCAAGTCTAGCTGTGCGGTTGAAAACACTTTAAGTCAAAGTTAATCCTCTATTCCTACAAAGGTTGAAGAACAAAGAGGAGGATTCTAAGTTTCAAAAGTTTCTTTTTATGTTCAACACATTGTCAATAGATGTTCCACTTGCGGAAGCATTAATTGAAATGTCAAGATATGTTAAGTTCATGAAAGAATCGAAGAAAAGGACTCTTGAGTTTGAGAAGACTAAGGTGTTTCACAACTGAAGTGCAATCTTAACATAGAAATTGGTGGCGCATTTACCATTCCATGCACAATAGGAGCCTCAAAATTTAATAGAGCTCTTTGTGATTAGGGACCAAGCATAAATCTCATGCCCCTATCTATATTTGAGGAATTTAGCTTGGAGACCCTTTCATTAACCACAATGTAGCTGCTTATAGCTGATCAGTGTATCAAACAATCGGTGGAAATTTTACACGATGTGTTGGTGAAGGTGGCTAAATTCATCCTTTGTGTAGAGTTTGTGATTTTGGATTGTTAGGTGGACACAGATGTACAAATAATCTTGGGTAGGTTATTCTTAGCTACTGGGTGAGTTGTGGTAGATGTTGAGAATGGAGATATGAAATTTAGAGTGAATGATGAGGAGGTTGTTTTCAATATATGTAAAGGTTTGAAACTAGGAGATGATCCTGGGGTATTGTCGCTAATGGGCCGATTGATGGTAACTTGAAGTAAAGAAGAATGACATTGTGCCATGACATTAACTAAGGTGCTGCTTGGGAGGCAACTCAAATTAAGTATTTTACTATTTTTAAGTTTGAATAATGGGTGTTGAATTGTGCAGGGTTGACAAAGAAAAATAGGAGTGGTAAGTTGATATGGGCGACTAAGAGGGACTACTCAATATATCACTAAGCCATATTGGCGATCATCAGTTTAACCACACTTTGAGTCGAGTTTGTAAGTCTTGAGATACTATCGCATTTGATGAGCAAAATGTTCAATCAGTGAATCACCAATTCTAATTGGTAATGGTCAATTTTTCTGCACTTCAGGGCAGAAGGGAAGCTAAGCTCATTGTAAAAAGAAGGACGGCCCCTGGCATGCTCGATATAGTGCCAATCGTGCTAGGTAGTATAGTTTGGTGTCACTGAACATGCATGCTCACCGACCTACTTAAGGCTTTTCAAATACCTTGGCCCTTTCACTTTCCACCTCCCCTCCTTTTCACTTCCCTTGCATGCCAATACCCCTCCATATGCTTTTCATTGAAAAATTTTCATAAAGATGTTTAAGGATATTCATCAAAGGGAATCACCAAAGGTTTCATTGTGTTGCACTACTAAGAAGGTAAGTTTTTGGCCCTTGTTTTAGTTCTTTTGATGAAGGCCGTTATTTGTGAAGTTGGTCAGGATTTGTAATGTGATAATCATGCCTTAAACTTTGAAAATCTTGTTGATAATTGAATGGGTGGGACTTTAGAGTTACTTTTGAACCCTGTGTTGCATGTATGAATGATTTATTGCGGGATATGGTATCTTTTTATGAATGATGAAATTGGAGGTGTATGTGAGTTGGGTTAGGTGTAAGGACTAGGATTTTCGTATAGCTTTAGTGATGCTTGGGATTTGATTTTCGGAAAGTTTTGGGCTAGGATGACACCTTATAGAACCTCCAAGCTCGATCTAAGTTCACTTTCAATCCTTCAACTCAAGCTTATTTATGTTGTTTAAGGCCATCATGGGTCTCCTACATCAAACTAAGTTCAAAGGATTTCTATCAGCTAGGTTTTTCACGAGTACCTATAGAAGGGTCAACTTTAAAGGGTCATATATATTTAAAAAATAGAACTAGGTAAACCACCACCTATCATATTAAATCACTTTGAATTAGCTTTCCAATGCACTTGGTTTCACCTCATTTAGAGTTCGGATGAAGAAGTTACGCCCATTTTCGCAAAGCCTTCCTGTGATGTGTTATCACCATTTCTCTGAGGCAAGCCACACGAGCAACCACACAGGCCGTGTGGCTTCCCACGAATTGTATGGATGCGCAATCATAAAATTCCTTCCCAAAATTATTTTTTAAGTGTGGAATCATATCTTGTACGCTTCTACAGCTCATGTGAATGACCTTGAGCTTAAACTAACAACTCTTTGGGACTAAGTATAGGGTGCAGCCAGGCTCAATAGCCGTGTGGCATGCCACTGGCCATGTGGCCTACCGTGGGGCTCCCTTTCCATTCAAAATTTCTTTAAGTGAGGGAGCACGGGCAATCACACAAACCGTGTGACTCAACATGGCCCGTGGTGCCCTCCGTATAGGTGAACTTTGCCTATTTTTCAAAGTGTTCAAGTTAGGTTCCAACTTCCAGAAATTTTTGCTAAGTGTTGGTTCACGTGCAAGTTCACGGACCATGTAATGTTACACAAGTCATGAACCCTCTCTTGAAGTGGTGACGTGCAAATTTTCTACTCGTTTCGTTAATGGTATCTTCGTAAATTTAATTGATTCTAATGACTTTTTGGGACTTCCTATACTACCTTAACACTTCCTAAAGACCTAAATACTATTCCTAATTATCAAATTCATTCCTCTTAATTTGAAAATCCTCTCAAACTTCTCTCAAGAATTCTAGTACCAATCAAGCTTGGAAATCAAGGGAAGGCCTAATCTTCTTCAAATCTCTTCTTGGAGTTCCTTCCTTTGCTAAGGTATGTGGGTTTGATTCTTGATTCCTTTCAATCAAAGAGACCTAAATCTTTTCAATCAAATTTCATGAATTTAAGCTCTTTTTGGATATGGGTTTTCATTATTTGGAGTTATTGAATTAAATTGACGTATGGGTTGTACATATTTGATGATTTTAAGTTACTTTAAGATCTATTATGATAATTTACATTGATTTTATGAAATTATAAAGATGCATGTCCCTTTTTAAGACTTGTTTAAGTATGGGTGATTATAGTATGATTTCAAATGTGAATTTAACTATGTTTTCATTTGAATTTCACATTATTTTGGTGATTTTAGATTGAATCTAAACCGATGTCACTCACATCTCACTCATAGCATATGCATTTCATGAGCATAAATTTATAGAAATTATGGAGTGGGTTAAGCCCAATTATGCTTAGTATATGATTTTTGACAAGATTATGGTTATGATAAGAATGTGATCACATATATGTCTATTGAATATGGCTCTTTGAGAATTTTGGGTTCTTGTACCATTTTGTATATGAATGGACTATTCCTATGTATGAGTATGAGTATTATGACTATGAGTTGCGATTTGGCATTTGATCCTAAATATGAATTACTATGATTAATGTTTGGCCTTTAGGCCTAAGAATGCATTGAAATGTTTTGATGAGACTTACTCCTTTTTGAAAGAATGTATATGTATACTATAAGTATTCTTGTGGAATGATGACTTAGTACCGATGGATTAAAGGGGTTCTCTCTTTCCTAGAAGTATGTGCCTAACATAGGTTATGTGAAATCCTATCCGAAATGGGAGATGTTCCCATACTGAAGGTTGCTTCATATGAAATGGGATAGGTTCCCGTAAGGTGAAGTATAATGTGACAAGATATGCTATATGTGAAAATCCTATCCAAAATGAGATATGTTCCTGTAAGGATTCGTGAAAAATGGGACGGGTTCCCATAAAGTGAAGTATGGTTTACCCTTGG
>JAABOM020077037.1:0-33647 GCA_011800125.2 Solanum clarkiae | reverse complement strand
TTTTCTTAATACAAAGTTCTTTCTTTGTTCCTCCAAAGACAAAGTTCCTTCGTCAAGTTTTCTTAAGCTTAGTCTTTTCTAAGTTCTGCTAAGCTTCGGGAGTAGGCTGACTAACAACTTGAACGTTGTAAATTTGCTAGGCCGGGCGGATCATTAGGGACAAAATACGGTCGCGTCACAAATAGAAAGGGTAGATGCACAAAAGAAAATGCTGAGAGAGATCAAGTTCGATGTTATCAAGATAAACTACAAAGTTGACAAACATTCATTGTCAATCCAACAATTCAATAGCAAATTCAGATTTGTGTCTATGCTATTGGAGCATATTCAGAATGACATGAGGAGAGAGGCCAGATCTGGTGATAAGGGTTCATCAAGTGTTGAGGAATTCTGAGTACTCAAGATGGTTAAGTTATGCCATGACATTAAATCAGGCACTAATTGAGAGGAAACCTAAGATATTTTGATGTTTTGCTTGTTTTTAAGTTTATTTTCATTTTGTGGATTCTTAGGTAGTGTTTGGATCATGTTTTGATTGCTAATTTCAGACATTGGATTGGTTGTATTTTGGATAATGGTGTAATTTGACAAGAAATTACAGGTGTTGAACAAGAATTGCAAATTTGTTGAGATTTTCATCTAAGGCAATCTCTACGACCATACCTATAAGTCGTATTGCACTTTACGACTCGTAGTCATGTCTCATGGAGAGTTACAGTGACCAATTTGAGATTACACTTTAGTCATGAGCCAACTTTATGACTCGTAGTCTATACTACAAGTCGTGAAAGGGGTTCGTAGGACCCAGGTACTTTTTCTAGTTCTTTAAAGTGTTAAATGGTCTACGAGACCAAGATCTACGAGCCGTAGACCAAGCTACAACTCGTAGTCGGGGTTTCATAGACCCCACTCAGTAATTTTTAAATGTAAACCATGTAAGGTATAAATAAAGGGTCAAAATTATTTTGACCATAATTGTAACTCTAATCGGTGAAAATTACCCCAATCCCTTTCCCCCAATTTTTTTGACCATTTTTTCGGCACTCAAACCCCATTTCCGACAATAAATTCCAGCGTCTAGGATTTTGTGCATCATTCTTCTTAGTTTGATTTCTTTAGTCTATCCGATCATACAGTATGTTTCTTGGTTTAGTTTAACTCCAAAATTGGCTTTGTTTGTATGGTTTGAATTAGTATGGAGATTGAAATGCATATAGAAGCATATCATTCATGTTTGTGATGAAATTGTGAAGGAAAATCTAGGGTTGATTTGAGTGGAATTAATTGTGGTAACCCTAAGTTGAATGACTTTTTTGTATTAGTGAAGTTGGATGACCATGCTATCATATTCTTCGCTGATCAAATAGGTGTTATTGTGTTATGAATTTTCAGTGATTTGCAGGGTCATGGGAGCATGATAGTGTTTGGTTTATGGTGAAGTATTTGGAATCTTGGGTTGATAAATTTTGTTTGTGCTCATTGAACTATTTCCCTAAATGACTATATATGTGCTTGAATTCTTATTTCGTGTGATTTCAGGATGGTGACATGGGTACATGTATGAATGAGTTGGGGAAGATTAACTTGATTGAGTATTCATTACTATATTCTTTGTTGATGGGGTAAATGTTTGCTTTGAAATGATATTTGGGGACTGGGTCATATGCTTATAATATGAGTGTTTGCATGACTTGCTTCGATGCTGTTAGGGCAATTTTAGAATTGTTCGTAAGGTCCGTGTGGTGAGTTGACGTGTTTCAGGTACCTGTTGCTTCCTACTATGGAGTCTTGTGTGACTCGTAGATGAGTCTACAAGTCATAATTGCCTCTCGTAGGAAGCGACAGTGACTTAAAATTCCTAAGTACTCATCATACGAGACCCACCTATGAGTTGTAGATCCTTCTACGAACCGTAGTTGGGTCTCGTGGACTCATGCCTCTTTAAATTTGGCCCTTAGAACCTTATATGAAACCAAGCTATGACCCTTAACCATGGTTATAATTCATAATTATGTCTCATAGATAGCTCCAATGTTTAATATTGTCATGCACCCTTGGTTTACAAGACCACAATACGACTCGTGGTCCTAGCTACGAGCCGTACTTGGCTTTCGTAACAACTTACTGCAACTGATCCAGGTTACTTTTACTTATGTTTTTCTTTTATTCTTGTCTTTCTTTTGTTGATTGTTTGGGGCTAATCATAGTATGTTTGTGATTATTTTCAGATATCGTGGCCCCCATAAGCAACTTGCAGAAATAAAAGCCTTCAGGAGACAACTCAAAGACAAGCCTACCGATACTGGGCACTCAGACGACAATCAGACCTAGTTGACTGGGTCAATTGAGGTTCTTAATGTTCGTCCTGACCTAGAGGCTGAGGTGCCTCAAATAAAGGATGCTGCAAAAGCTGCTCAAACTCAGGTCCGAGATGATAGTCCCTCCCAATCTGAGAAGGAGGGAAATGGTGATGAGTTTGAGTAGGGTAAACCACAGATGACTCCTTCAGGCACGGTGTCTAGTTCTAAAGAGGGGTCTTAGGTCAGATGGGATGCCGAGTCCTTGGTTGCCCCATCTACTTCTTCAAAAGTAGATCCTAGAACTGACCGGTAGGGTGTCAAGGGCATGGAGGCCATATTTAATGAGGGATTACATCCAAAGAGGCAAGGGAAGGCCCTACGGTTGATTTATGAGGAGCCCCGATTAATTGATATTGGATTGAGACATGTCCCAGGACTTGAAGATGCTATGAAATGACATGGGCTTAGGTGGTTGACTGCTCAGCTTAATCGTTACTCTCCAGTCATGGTGCGGGAATTTTATGCAGCTTATGCAGCTACCATACTTCATGATCTTCCCAAAGGGAAGGAACCTCTTGATCAACCTAGATTGAGAGAGGTGTTAGTGAGAGGACGACAGGTCAATATATCAGAAGAGATAATCCGCCATGTACTATTTGGTCCTACGTAGTGAGCACCAAGGTCTACAGCTAAGTTTTATCATAGATTGAGACATATCAGGACAACTATGATTTTGAAGGATACCGTATAGAGGAAAAAGTTGTTGATATAGGTTACCGAACTATTGACGAGCGTCGTCCAGAGCCTGCCTAGGTCACTACACATTCAGAGTCTATTGTAAAGGCTTCCCTCTGCTTTCTATAAAGGGCCATTGTCAGATCTCGCATCCAACTGACTTTGATAGATAATGTGGTTACATCAGAGCGAGCGATTTTGGTAGCCAGTATCTTTGTTGTCCATGACATCGATTGGGCACTACTCATAGTGGAACAAATTCATGAGTTGGCGCTTAGGGACCACATGCATACCATTCCCAATTCTGATCTATAGACTCTACCTAGCGTCAAAGGTAGAGTTATCACTTTATATAGATCCTCTAGTTGCGATGCTCCGCACTACCGATCCCAGCCTGATTAAGGCTGAGGAGAACCCTGTGGTGCTTCAGAGGGCACTACCTCTTCTCATGCCTGAGACATTTATGCCAGAGCCACAAGTTGAGGATTCGACAAATCCCGCCACTACTACTCTAGTTGCTACTACTCATGACGGACCGCAGCAGCCTAAGGCAGTCGACATTGAGAGAGGTCCCACTTCAGCTGCACCTATACCAAAGGCTTTTACATCACAGGTTTCTATACCAAGTATGGTTAATGTGTCCGCTATTACTTTTCAGTCCATAGCACAGAGGTTATCACGGATCGAGGCTCATTTTTCTCCGGTCACGTAGCAGCTTAGGCCAAGGGTCCGACAGATGATTTCAGATTCAGAGGCACGATGTAAAGTATTCACCATTTCTATAGTCGAGGAGCAGATTTCTATGATGGATGCCCGCATCGATGCCTTTAATGATTGAGTGTAGAAGAGACTAGACAAGACCCGGCCATCAGATTTGTCAGCCCTAATAAGGGGATTGCTAAGCTTAGGGTTGACTTGACTTCCTCACTAGTGGTACAGTGATAGTTCCAGAGCCTTCGGATTAATTAATATTTGGGTATCGATATTCCCTCTTTTTATTTCCTTTCAAACAAATAAAAATGATTGAAGTTTTTCTACATTTATTTTTGATTGACCTCCTCCTTTCTTTAATTCACAGGCATAGGAGGTCAAATTCTGATTGCAGGATTCGATTTTCTCATCAATCCAATCCCCGTTCACGTTTTTTCTTTTTCTTATCAATTAATAGATCTGTTTACTAGTTATATCATCTGCAATTTCTTGAATCTCGAGATGTTCTTCGAACCAATCATATACTTTATTGAGATAGGCGGAACTCGCCCTCTGAGAACCGTATACACCTTCTGAGGAGCCACTATTTGATCTATTTGCTTCAGAGGATACTGTATAACCTTCCCACGAGAAGAGACCCATCACTGAGGATGATGCCACATAAGAAAGACGTTGTGACAGAAGACCTCTGAGATTGATGAGGAAAAGGCAGAGGATTATCTCGGTCGAGTATTGCAGACATCAAGAGATGAGAAAAGAACGAAGACAAGCCAAGCAGCGTGATAGATTGATGGGGATTGGTTCATCCGGAGTGGCTACTGCACAGCCTACCCTGCAAGAGGGAGATGGTCAGAGACAACCAGAAACTGGTGTATAGGCAAAAAGATATGTTTTTTTTTGACCCATTGTACTTATTTTGATTTTTGTATTGTACATTCAGGACAACGTACAGTCTTATTGATAGGGTGTGAGTAGCTATGGACACGGGTGAAGTCTGAGTAGGTTTTAGTCCCCAGCTACCGAGGTTTTCTTGCCTGTGTTCTTTTTCCTCATAAATATTTAATTTTTGTTCAACCTGCATGTGTAGGATGTCTTAGATAATATTTGTAGTATATAATAGTTGAACTTATGGCATGTACGTCATTTTTTATATTTTTTGAAATATTTTGAAAATTTGTGCCCATCAAAATTTTTGGTTAGTAGTTATATTGCAACCATGTATCTTTGAATAATTTGACAATGTTTGTTCTAATTTAATAATTAAAATTTGATAAATGAAGCATGATACGTTAATTTTGTTGGCTTTGTGTGCAATGTCATCTGTGTGTGAGATAATTTTGTTATATTCATGCATTGTATGCTGATCCAGAACTTGCCCTGATACTTTAAGTCGGACTAGAGATTATATGGATTAGGAAGGGATCTTAGGCCTTTGTTCTTTGGATTAGTAAACTTTTGCCTATATAACTGACCAAATGAGAATTCTATCCCCTGTATCAAATATTTGAGCCTTACATGTATCATTTTCTTTCTTAACACATGATTTGCCTAATCTTGTTTAGTGAAACATCTTGAAAATGGGCTTGGTCTATCCTTGAGCATTGTGAAGCTTAACTAAGGAAAAATGCCTAAGTTGAGGGTGGCTACCAAAAGTGGCCCTAGTTTAGGGATTTGATATTGTGTACTCTACCATAGGCAAAAGACTAAGTTGAGGGTGGCTGGTGTAGGGGTAAATTAAAAAAAATGAGGTGGTGAGTTAGGAATGTGAAGAAAAAGAAGGAAATCATGTATCGACTGAAAGGAAAAAAAAAGAAAAGATGTCTTAGACTGAGTTGAAAAAGCATAATTACGTGTGAAAATAAAGCAAAAGATGAAAAATGAAGAGAAAAGACCCGAAAAAGCTTGAAGACGAAGGAAAAGGGAGAATAAGGTTAAAATGACAGAGTTGGTGAGGTGTAAGTGTTGAAAAGCATAGTTCAAGGTTGGCCTTTAGTTACTTATTGTCCATAATACCATACCAAAGCCCAAGGAGCCTACATTACAAGCTTATAAAGTCCTAAAGTTATCCTAGTCCTATTAGTCAAAACTCTGAGTTATGAGTATGGGCAAGCCTATGGTATTGGTCATCATGCATGAATGTCATTTGTAAGAGTGAGTACGCTTGCACAATCCAATGGTTAAATTCTGAAATCTTCATTGAGTGTACAAAGGGACTTTTTTCTGTGAGGGTATTTGTATTACACTATCAACATTTTACTTGTTTAGTGATTGTGGATTGTTAATATTCCCTTACTTGTCATATTTTGATTGTCAAATGTATCAATATGCTATGGTTTTTGCTTATTAGCTACATGTTCCTGTTTTGAAAAATCTAAAATGGGTGCCTGAGTTGGATTTGAGTATGTTATGTGACATGGGAGTAGCTGATATGTGTTGTTTTATTATCTATAGAGATTAAGTCATCGCTTGAGGACAAGTAATCATGCTAAATTGAGGGTGTTGATATACTGTCAAAATACAGCATATTGATGCTTAAAACTTGGAATTTCGTGTGTTCTTAATGCGACTTTTTTAGTTTTATGTGTTTTTGTATTTGTTTTTGTGGGAATTACAGGTTGGCTCACTTTTGGAAAAAGTCGCAGATTGTATTGATTTTTAGGACATACGAGACCCTCTACGAGTCGTAGTCTAGTCTATAAGTAATAGAATTGGTCTCGTATGTACTTCCAGTATTCAAAGGTAAAGTCTGATAATTTGAAGTCAGCTATACGAGCCCCAGGAACAAGTCGTAGTCCCTTCTACGGGTCACAATGGGTCGTATCGTTGCAAGTTCCAGTATTGATCAAGATTGACCAAGTAAATATAAATGTGGACAATGAGAAGGCAGTGTGAGTTATAGATCAGACTATGACTCATAGAGGTATATCATAGCAGTGTAGTCCAAAATGCAAGATGTTGACCACGAAAGCTCGATTTTGGCTCGTAAGGCACACTAGGAGTCTTAACTGTGAGCCGTAGCAAACGCCGACCAATATTTCCATTTAATTTAGGGACTTATTTATAAATACTATAAATAGTATATTTTAAGGTTTTAGCACAAGTTTTTTGGCACAGATTAGAGAAAGAACGAAAATTAGAGAGTAGATTTTTAGGGTTTTATCTTTAGAGAGTCAATTTTTGAGATTAGATCCACTTGTGGATTCAATACATCTTTCAAGCTTGCGATTCTAAATAAAAAATGGGTTTTATTATTCTTCAATCTTCTTGGGTAATAAATTTACTATGTTTTCTCTATTCATTGTTAATTTATTTGCCCAAGTCATAAGTAGCTAAACACACAACTTGGGGTTATGGGAACCATGAGAAGCTAACTTAGAAAACATGGAGTACTTACACTTTTTGAGCTGGATATTTGCATGTGTTAGTCATTTCCCTTTATTTTGCATGTGTTTTAATAGTGGCCAACATTAAACCCCACCTAATATTATGATCACATTTCAGATAGCGATGAGTAGGAAAAGGCAATAGTTAACAAAATTCAATGATGTGTTCTCGTCAAATCAATCGAACCCGGCCAACGAGAGATTGACTGGGAGAGTGGGTGATAGTTAGTTTGGCACGCTATGGAGGCTGGCCAAGCCCCATAGTGAAATTCAACCTTCACCTTTAAAAGAGGGTTGGAAGAACCTAAATTACTGTCCTACATGCAATGTCCTAATTGAGCTTGTGTTATCCAGGGTGATTAAATTAGTGAATCATGGAGAATACAATTACCCACATTGCTTTCTAATTTGAATGTCTCTCCTTTTAGTTAGTTTAGTTTAATTTTCTTTCAATCATTGCAACACTCCCTGTCCTTGAGAAATAAGTTACTTGATATTTGAATTGATTGTTGATGAACCATGTTGTAAAAGTCCCATATTCTATGTCGGATTCGACCCTAACCTTGGTTAGGTTTTTACTTTTACAATCGCTTTGACCTTGAAATATAGGTGTATCTTGAGCGTCACATCAATCTCAACATTATGTTTTTCAGGTATTTTCTTCTTATGCTTAAAACGTGTACGATCAAAATACACATTGGCAACATAAAGTCTCTTTTGAAAATAATACTCTATAAAAGAAGTAGAGCTTTAATTTTCTTTGACACCCTTTGTAAAATGTCAAAGTTTAATTCATACAGATACTCATTACATTAACAAGATCATTAATTTTATATCACTAGTCTTTTTCTCTTTCTGTCACGATTAAACAGATCATTTAGTGTTTAAAATACTAACTCTAATGACTTCATTATTGTACCACTTGTTTCCAGTTAACGATGAAGTTTTTATACTCTTCAAGTCAAAATATTTATTCAAACAAAGAGTTTAATAAGTTGGTGAAGTTTTTGTATTCTTCAAACGAAATGCACAATCTAATTTATCTAGTGAAGTTTTTTATGTTCTTCAAACCAAAGGAGTAGAAAATCAAAGGATTTTATTCTCCAAAAATCAAACACACAATCAAACTTCACATGGAGTAGAAAACTACACAAGTTTTAGTCTCCAAAATAGAATTAGAATATTGCAAGGATATAATTTTCTTTTCAAGTAACTTTTCATTGTTATCAAGTTAGTGGGGATCTTCAAAGTTGATTCACTACTCAAATTTTCATAAACATCAAATAAATTTGACTTTTTAGCAAATAATCAATGGAAAATAATATTATCTCATGACCAAATTAGTTTGCCAGAAAAAATTACCTCCCTCATTCAACTATTGATAGATATTCTTCAACCATAATGTATGGTGAAGGAACGTGATAGTGTAAGAATTTTCAATCCAAAAGAAGAGATTAGTGAAAGTTATATCACATTCTAATTGAAGAAAACACATTTGTAGGGACTTCTTGGGTATTCTGGACCAAGTATATTAAAGACAAAAAATATTTTTAAAATTTATACACTGGTTCACCAAATTAGTGCCTTTTGAACTTCAATTTTTTTCTCTCTTCATAATACGATAAATTGAATCTTTTTATCGTTTGGCTTCAACAACGCAAAATACAAAGTAATAACAAAACTAATTCCTACCTGGCATGCCATTTGTTATACATGTTACTGATGTTCAAAGAAAATGGACGAGGCATAATTCTCAACATCTTTTTACCAATCAACACACCTTATCAATTTAGTGGGTTATTTTTTTTTTCCTGTGCTTTAAGACAATTCTCGTGCATACATTTTCTTGGACAATTAATTATAAGAAACTTCTTATCATTTACCCTAGTGCAAATGAAAATCATTAGTAAACGAAAAACAAAAACCATAAATGAACATTAAGTTTGTTGGTTTCGTTGTCTTCTCCAACATCGCAGACTAAATAACTTAAATGGTAATTTTCTTAAGATTATTGTTCAACATGTATTACTAAAATACTTTTGTTGAACAAAAACTTTTGCAGTAAACAGAAATTTTGTAGAACAAAACTTTGTGAAAATAATAATCACAAAGATTCTAATCAAGTTTTCAATATCAGAAACTAAAACTAGTAATGAAAATAAAATCTGCAAAGAAAATGACAAAATAAAATTGACAATAAGAAAAAACGGGCCCACTGAATGCACAGTGTCTCATTAAGGAAATTATTCCCCTTAAGTACCTGAGGTTAATGGAATATATCCTCACAGAATAAGAATGATTTTATTCACCGGTATATTGGTACCTAAAACCACGGTGTCAGCAAGCCACTCAACAATAGTAAAGCATACTATAATTTGTCCATGTAGAAGAAGAAGAAGTCAGAAAAACTCTTTTTGAAATGATAGGAAAATTATCTATTTATAGAGAACAAAAGTTGTTTATTGTGCGTCATTAGAAAGGTCACAACCACTTGAGAAGGTAAAAACCTCTTTAGAAAAGTCATAATTCTTCATTTGTCATTCACACCTTTTAAACTCAATAAAATACTTCTGTCATTCCAACTAACATGAAACTCTTTCTTCTTTAATACATTCCAAAATGTTTGTTTGAATTTTTCAGTTATTGTATTACTCCATCTGTCTCATTTAGTTGTCATGTGGTGCTTTTTGAAAGTCTATTTGATTATTAATTTGATATTTTAAAACTAAAATTTAGATATTAAAAAATTATAAGAAAAGTATTATTGAGTGCAATATTTTTCATATTAATATGATGAGAAAATATATCTATAAAATATTAGTGAAAGTTTACATGTGTCTCTAAATATGATAATATTACAACTAAAATGAGATATGAAGAGTATCACATTTGAATTTTACTTTTTCTAGGAAGAAAGTCAAAGTATTAGTACTTGCTTTTACATTTACTAAAAGAAAAATACAAATCTCTTCCATATTTGACTATTCATTTCTTACAGTAAACGTTTATAAATTTATAAATTGAAAATTCCCCTTCTCGTACCATAATATAAAAGTTTTGCAATGCAATCATTAAAGAACTTTGTGTATGGATTTTCACGACCTAGCCCTGATCATGATGACGCCTGCTAGTCCTACATACAGGCAAGTCAATTTCCAACTAAAGGGTACTTGTCCTAGTACTCTAGTCCAAACAAAATCATAACAATAATAATATATACACTAAAACCTACCGAGAACCTGGAAGTCAACTATACATAGCAACAATAGACATAAGGACATATCGTACACATATATCAATTGTCACGACCCAAGCCTAGGGCCTAGACGTGACGCATCGAATGGAAAGTCCGAAGACAACCCAAACAAGCCTCTTAGCATATCATGTACACATCCTTGGTTGTGGAAACAAGATAAGGCAATAACCAGAATCAATGTTGAAAATGGAAGCTGTCACGACCCAAGCCTAGGGCCTAGACAAGACACATTGAATGGGAAACAAGAAGGGACCCCAAACAAGCCTCCTAGCATATCAATCACATATACTCGATCGCAGAAGCAAAATAAGCACAAGTAAAGGTAAAGATAAGGGTAAAGAGACTAAGAGAAGTCTTTGATAACCATAAAACATTCAAAAGTCCAGATCATGGCATAGTTACATCACTTGTTCAAGCAACACCTCTAGCATAGATAGGGCGGGGGCAAAGAAACTTTCCGGGCTCACTCTCATAGTATCAAGAGTTCAACATAAAGCGATAACATAAGAAAGAGTAGCATTTCTAGTTCCCATAACTTGAGGACTCACCAAAGCTTATCTTCAAGATATCACCACTAGCCACGTGGAGGATGATCAAAAAGTTCTCTAGTCCTCACATGGTAATATCATGTAGGCATAAAGAATGTGTTAGTACATTTGAATGTATTAAGAATGCAGGGTGCAATGCAACAAGACATAAGCCAATATAGTCAAAATGCATAGTAACAGGCGATAGGTAGGCATAATCTCAATATGGCATGCATGATCAATGCTTGAAGTAAAACATGCTTAGTCATAATCAAAGAACGTAAACTCAATATTGAATATATGTATGCTAGAACCTTACACAAACATGCTTGAGATGGGACACATAGTTACCCACTTGCCTTATGGTATCACCTTTTCGGAGAGTGTTGTCAAAACCCTACCTTACCACATAGGCTTCTTGGTAGGAAGTATAAGGCATCCCCTACTTTATGATATAATCTTTTAGGTAGGAGCTATGAATTATTCTACCTTATGATATAATCTTTTTAGTAGTACAAGACCCAAAGCCTTAGGCCGAAGCAAAAAATTGGGAACAAAACAACATTGATCCATGCCCCTGGTGTGTTGCGGCCAGTGTACAGATCCTCTCTAGATTTCATAAATTTATGAAAATAAATTTTTTAACTACGGGCCCTCTAAAATCAGGGTTATATCCATTTCCTACTTAATTTTTCCCCCGATCACGAATATGAAGTCAGATTTTCGATATCACGCACAATTTTGAGATATTTGGAAATCCAGATTATGGGCATTCCTCAGGCATATTTTCGGGCCTTTTTGGGGCATTTCAATCTCCCCCTTTGGAATATTCGTCCCTGAATGTCAAAGAAGCGTACATAAGAGAAGTAATCATGAAGATTCTATCCCGACATAAATGCAACAAATGCATGTAAACATCATTTCAAAATCTCAACATTAACGTCAAAGTTACCATAGACTTGTCAATATAAAAATGAATGCATGCAACATGATATGAGGGTTGGAACTTAGGACTTGAAGCCATAGAAAGGACTAAGTTTGCTATCTCAAGCTTGAAAAGAATGAAAGAGGTATGGATATCACTTCTTCATGCCCGCTCCGGTTTCCCCAAATTACACTTTCAACCTATTGAAGCTCCCAAAGAACCTCGATGGATTCTATACCCCTGCTCCTCAACCTTTTCAAATATCCACATAACATCTCCTCTGGGACCTCCTGATAGGTCAACTCATCCTCCACAATACCCACAACCTCAAAGAGTTCTATAGCACTTGGGTCACCAACACATCCCCTCAACATAGATACATGAAAGATCGGATGAACCCTATCCATTCCCATAGGTAACTCCAATTCATAAGCAACTTTGTCAATTCCCCTCAACTTTCTATAAGGACCCACAAACCTTAGACTCAATTTACCTTTCCTACCCAAACTGGATCACACCCTTCATGGGTAGGACTTTCAAGGAACCCAATCATCAATACAAGCACACATAGCCTACCTTAGCACCTAAGAACACCATCTCCCCCTTGGGAGAAACCTCCATTTCACCACCTTCCACCAAAGCATTCAACTCTAGCAAGGTGGAATCAAGGTCTTACTCCAACTTGACCTCTTCAACCAAATTGGTTTTTCGGAATCATCAAACCACTACACTACCATTCGCAACTATACCCAACCTCACTCTCAACCTAGCTAATCGGGTTATGTCTCTATTCCCCTCTTAGTTACCCAAAATACCCACTTTTCATATTTAGCCAGCCATCTCTCATACGTTAAAATTCGCAACACTACCCTCAAATGACACAAATCTATAAATAAATCAATTCCTTATCACTGAAGACCACAACAATCACGTCAAGGTAGGGTTTAATGAACCTACTCATGAGATCCAAAAACATATCCGGTGCATTAGTCAACCAAACAACTCCACTACGACTCAAAATGCTCACTCCTAGTCCGAAAAGGCATCTAGGGATATCACCCTCCCTCACTCTCACTTGGGGAAAAGAAATCGGACCAAAGATCAATCTTAGAGAATGACTAGCCCTCTGTAGTTGTTCAAATAAGTCATCTATCTTTAACCATTGCATTACAACCTTACGAGTTCAATACTCATTGGAAACACGACTTGCATTTAACCAGACCACCTCAAGACCTCCAAACCCACCATGACAAGTTCAAAAAAATCACAAGACATGACTTTATGTAATAAGGACATAGAACAATCCCTATAGACTCCTCTAGCAATAATAGACTCACCAATAGGTAGATGCCTAAAAGGTTCACATAGCAATCCCTGACACACATGAAGCTTTTTGGCTACAAAAAGAGAAATAAAAGAAAGAGTAATACCTAGTCTATCAAAGCATACACATCAAGATCAAAACCTTTAACATATCGATAGCAACATCGGGCACCTCATCCACACCTTGCCTCCTTTGAAGAGCTTAGAACCGATTATGTTATGGGGAACCCCCTTGTTGGCTACCTTGAGCCCTTTGTTCAGCGTGACCACCTTGTCTATGTGGTCGTCCATCCTTACCCTTATTTTGAGCTTTTGGGCAATACAATATTTTGTGGCTCATCTCACTGCACCCAAAGCATGCACTCGTGTTTCTCTAACATGTGCCACCATGATCTCTCCCACACTTTGGGAATCTAAGATGAGTCACCCCATCCTTAGCAACCGTCTTATTGGGAGCACTAGAGGATCCTTGGCCTTGAAACTCGATACCTTATTGGAACTAGTCACCCTCAAATCGAACTCTCTTGGACTCCCCACTTCTTCTCTTTCTCAAGGTTTTCCCCTCTAGTTATTCAACATAAGTTATGAGGTAGGACAAATTCATATTACCTATCAATATGGCGGCACGACTCTCCTCATTAACTAAGTCGGACACACCCATCATAAATTTGTTCATCCTAGACCTCGGCTCGGCCAACAATTGTGGAGCATGTTTGGAGAGTTGGTTGAACTTGAGGGAATACTCCCTCACACTCATAGACCCTTGTTTTAGATTTATAAAATCCATCATTTTAGCCTCCTTTAGCTCGAGACGAAATAACCGGTTAAGAAATGCATCTTTTAACTCTTTCCAAGGAATAACATCATGATTTCCCCTCTCCATCTTCTATTGCACAAACCAAATTTGAGCCACACCCTTTAGTTGGTAGGCTGCTATTTCAGTCTTCTCCTCCAAATTGACCCTAGTAATAGACAACACCTTATACACCTCATCAATGAATCTTGGGGATCCTCATCCACCTTAGATCCATGGAACTCTGGTGGGTTCATTCTAGTAAAGTTCCTCACCCTTGAGACCGGAGTAGGAGCATGAGTGGCTTAGGCCCCTTGGTTGATTTGGTTGGTCATAACATGAGCCAACATGGTGATGGCGTTCTGGAGCTCAACTTGAGTGGCCCCTTCCCCTAGAGGGGCTTGATGGACCGGACACTCCTCGGGTGTGTGGGCCCTCCTCGGTCTCCCTCTTTGAAATGGCGTGATCTAGAAGAGCAAAGAACATCCGTCAGGGGGAAAAACTTATCATAAAACTAAGGCACAATATAGACCATGAAAAAGTGAAACATTTCCTAGAACGCCTCGTATCCTCCAATTCATAGTTGTGGCACTTTTCATAACCATGAATAAGACTCTAATTGATGCGGTATGTTGGATTCCTAGGACCATTAACAACCTAGTGCTCTGACATCAAAGTTTGTCACAACCCAAGCCTAGGGCCTAGACGTGACACGACGAATGGGGAACTCGAAGGGACCCTAAACAAGCCTCCTAGCATATCAATCACACATCCTCGAACATGAAAGCAAAACAAACACAAGTAAAGGTATAGATAAGGGAAAAAGGACTAAGGGAAGTCTTTGATAACCATAAAACATTCAAAAGTCAAGATCATGGCACAGTTACATCACTTGTTCCAACAACACCTCTAGCATAGATAAGGCGGGGGCCAAGACACTTTCCCAGCTCACCCTCATAGTATCAAGAGTTCAACATAAAGAGATAACATAAGCGAGAGTAGCACAGCTAGTATCCCCAAACTTGAGGACTCACCAAAGCTTATCTTCAAGATATCACAACTAGCCACGTGGAGGATGATCAAAAAGTGCTTCGGTCCCTACATGGTAATATCATGTAGGCATAAAGTATGTGTTAGTATGTTTGAATGTACAAGATATGTGGGATGTGATGCAGCAAGACATAAGCAATATAGTCAAAATACATAGTAATAGGCAATAGATAGGCATAATCTCAATATGTCATATATGATCAATGCTTGAAGTAAAACATGCTTAGTCATTAACCGAGGAACGAAAATTCAATATGAAGTATATGTATGCTCGAACCTTACACAAATGTTCTTGATATGTGCCACATAGCCACCCACTCACCTTATGGTATAACCTTTCAAAGAGTGTCACCAATACCCCTACCTTACAACATAGTCTTTTTGGTAGGTCGTATAAGGCGTCCCCTACTTTATGATATAATCTTTTAGGTAGGAGCCATGAATTATTCTACCTTATGATATAATCTTTTCAGTAGGAATCATGAATTGTACCTTACGGCATGACCTTTTCGGTAGGTGTTATAGAATGCCCTTACCTTACGATATAATCTTTTTAGTAGGAGCCATGAGTCATTCTACCTTACAGCATAGCCTTTTCGGTAGATCTTATAAAATATCTATAACTTACGATATAATCTTTTCGGTAGGAGTCATGAAAATAGCTCATCAAACCATCACATTTAAGTATCAAAAAAGAACTTTTTTCCCAAGAAAACAACAAGCATGGGAGCCCAACAATTCATTTGCAATACCATAAGTGTTTTTCATGAATTTAATACATACTTGGAAGCTCTTAATCATCATGAAGTCACTTGACTTATATAACATGTAATTAACTTGAGAATTCTTAACTTGACATTTTATCAAATACTTGGTGTGTGTGTGTGTAATGCTAGTTCAAAACCATGCAGTTCAAGAGAGAAATCATGTGGGAAAACTCAAGGTAAATCAACCCACCAACACATAGTAAAACCCTCATGCAAGATAACTTGAAATCCCTCATCAAATCTTGTAATAGATCACATATTCATAGCTCAAAACATTCTTAAATAGTCAACATTTCATGAAACCCTAACATAGTTTATAATCAAATTTCATAATAAGAGATACCCATAGATAATCCAACTTGAGAACATGTAATTTTCATATATAAGAAGGTTGGGCACCATGGGTGAAAGGACCCAATGGTTGAAACCCACATACCTCAAACTTGGATTTTCTTAATGAAGATTTGAATGTGAACTTGAAGTTTGAATGAAGTCCTTAAGATCTGGAATTGAACTTGGGGCACTTGAATTCAGATGAAATATTTGGCTAAGTGTTATAGAGTGTTTGGGAGTATCTTGAGTGATACAGAGTTGAAAAATGACCAAGTATAGGCATTTTTATGCATATGAGGACATGGCACCAAGACCCGAAAGCTTTAGGCTAAAATAGAAAATTGGGAACAAAGCAACATTAATCCATGCCTCTGGCGGGTCTCAACCAGTGCGTGGATCCTATTTGGATTTCGTAAATTTGTTAAAGTAAATTTTTGCTACGGGCCCTCTAAAATCCAGGTTATATCTATTTTCCACTCAATTTACCCCATGATCACGAATATGAAGTCATATTTTCAATATCACACACAAATTTTGAGATATTTAGAAATCACGATTATGGGCATTTCTGAGGCACATTTTCGGGCATTTTTGGGTGTTTCAGGAGCGGAACTAAGGGAAGTCTTTTATGAATCATATTCATAATAGGAGTCAAAGTTCAAACATAAACAATCATATCCAACAACACCTTTATATACGAATAGAGCGGGGGCCAAGCCACTCCCTAGGCTCACCCTCAAATGATAAGAATCCAAAAGAAATTATATAGGTCTTAACAAAGCACGAAAGGAAAGTGTGTATTATCCCCGAAGTGGACTCACCAATAGCTTCTTCAAGTAAATCAACTTGCCATGTGGAGGAGGATCATCAATAGGAGCTCCAGTCCCTAGATGGTAATATCATATAGTTATAGAGTATGTATTAGTACTTGGAATATACTAAGTATGCAGGGTGAAATGCAACAACGATCATAAGCATAATAATCAAGATTCATAACCATAATCAATGAATATAATCTCAATATAACATATACGATCAATGCTTGTAACAAAATATGCATATAAAACATTCAACTTGCACATAATAATATACGTATGTGGGATGAAATCTTAACCGACATATAAGACCAAGCAAGCTACTAATTGGAATTCAAGGCATTACACCCCCACATCAAGGTTTGGTCTACTTGCCAAGGTAAACTATACTTGGCCCTACTTGAGGTTAAAACATGAACTAGATGGATCCACTAGTAAAACCCTTTTAGGGAAAATAACTTAATCCTGTGATGGAACATAATTGAGAAACTAAAGACTTTATATAAGGACCCCTTGTGTCAAGCCCCCACCTTAAGCCTCAATCGGTGCTAGGTCTAATCCCATGGAATACTTGAAATAAAACTTTAATCATAACATGATAACTTGTAAAAGATATGATAACATGGCATGAATAGCTCAAAATGTAAATTTGACCCCTTCTTGTAGGTATTGCAATTCACATGAGGGTAGAAACTTGTAACATGTTTGACCCTTACTTGTGAGCTTAACTTGAACATGAGGTTAAAATAGTAATCATGCTTGACACCTCAACTTGACATGAATGGTTCACAAGAGGGTAGAATCTTGAAATAGGGCTCAACTTGTCACTTCTAAAAAAAAATCATAGATGTCTATCATGGATTAATTACATGCTTGGGAGCCCATAATTATCATGAAATTACTTGATTTGTAAATCATGTAATAACTCATCTTTAACTTTAAAATCATTGTCATGTAATTTAATAAAACATATTGTAGGTATATAGACACATGTTCAAAATAATGCAATTCAAGAGTATAAACAATAAGGAATAAAATAAATTTATTTTAGAGTCATTCAAATCAACCCACTAATATTATAGTAAAACCCTCATTTTGGGTATCATGAAATCCATCTCAAAATTCACAATATTTCATAGTTTTCATAGTTTACATCATGCGTAACTTCAATAGATGAAAATCAACTCATGGAATAAGCTTAAAATAGATATTCATGCATAATTAATCAATACATGATAAAAACGCAATATAATTCACATTTATAATACGTAATAGGAAGTACCCATGAAGAATTAAACCTTGAAATCATGAAATTTTATAAAAAGAAGAGTGTTGCACTTCATGGATGAAAGGACCCATGTATGAAGACCCACATACCTAAACCTTGGAATTTTTGAATCAAAAGTTGAGGAAGGCTTGAGACTTGACATGGGTTTTTAGAATCCAAAGCTTGTTCCTGAAGTTATTGAGACTGAATGGAGAGTTTGGTAGCGCATTGGGAGGGTTTAGAGAGTGTGTCTTGAGAGTTTGAAGGTGAGAAAATGCTAAGTATATAAGTATTCAAATTTAAATGGGCATTGAGTTATTACCCAAATTTCATTGGACAAAACAAGAAAAATCCAGAAAAATTTGCACTGGTCCGCACCACAAGCGCGACATGGACCTAACGCAAGGGCCACCTTTCTCGTCTCCGCGACCCAGGCGCTATGCGGCCTGGTTACGGATCAACACTGTTTTGGCTCCCTATTGTAAAAATTATTTTTCACTATACGTATTTTAAAATTCGGGTTCTACCCTTTTCCCACTCAATTTTGCCCCTCGAACAAGAACATGAGGTTGAATTTTTGAAATCACACACGGTTTTTGAGATATACAAAAATTATGATATAGGGCATTTTCGAAGCATGTGAGGGTCATTTCAATATCTCCCCCTTGGTCACAAACATGCATCAAATAAGTGAATAGGAGACTTTCATCCTGACATGAACGCGAAAAATGCACTTAAACATCATTTTCAAAACGTTTCAACATGAATGTTAAAAATCACCATAAACTTGTTACTATGAATATGAATGCATGCAAAAATGACACAAGGGCTAACCTTAAGACTTAAAATCATATATGGGACTTAATGTATTACCTTTAGCTTGAATAGAGTGAAAGAGGTATGGATATCTCTTTTTCATGTCTCCTCCATCTTCCCATGTTGCACTTTCAACTTGTTGATTCCTCCAAAGCACATTGACGGGATACATCTTTGTGCCTCAATCTTTTCACTTGCCTTTCAAATATCTCCACCGGGATCTCCTCATAGGTCAAGTTATCCTCCATAACACTCAAAACTTCTAAGGGCACTATAGCACTTGGATCTCGGACACACTTTCTCAACATCGACACATAGAAGACCAGATGAACTATGCCCATATCCATAGCCAACTCTAATTCATATGCAACCTTACCAATTCTTCTTAAAATTATAAAAGGTCCCACAAATCTTGGGCTCAGTTTCCCTTTCTTGCCAAACTAGACCATACCCTTCACAGGTGAGACCCTCAAGTAAACCCAATCATTAACATTAAACTCAAGGTCCCTTCTTCTCACATCAAAATAAGACTTTTTCCTACTTTGAGCCGTCTTCAACATTTCCCTTATCAACCTCACCTTCTGCAAAGCCTCCATAACCAAATCCGGGCCCAACAAGGCCATCTCCCCCATATTGAAGTACCTAACCAGGGATCTACAACATCTACCATATAAAGCCTCAAAAGAGCCATGCCAATACTATAGTGGTAGCTACTGTTGTAAGAAAACCTAATAAGTGGAAGATGTTCATCCCAACTACCCTTAAACTCCAAAACATAAGCCCTAAGTATATCCTCAAGAGTTTGGATTTGTTTTTTCGGCTTGACCATCCATTTGAGGATGAAAAGTCATGCTAAGCTTGACCTTGATGCGAAGACCCTTTTGGAAGGACATTCAAATATAAGAAGTGAATTGAGCAACACTATCCAAAATTATAGACAAGGGTATCCTATAAAATCTAACCAACTCATGAATATACAACTTGGCATAATCTTCGGCACCATAAGTTGTTTTAACCGGCAAAAAGTGAGCCAATTTTGTCATTCTATCAACAATAATCTAAATAGAATCAAAGTGTTTCCTAGTCTTAGGCAAAGCAATCACAAAATCCATGTTGATCTCTTCCCACTGTCAAGTAGGAATTTCTATGTCTTGGGCTAGGCCACTCGGCCTTTGATGTTTGGTTTTCACTTGTTGGAAATTGTGACAACCGGCTACAAACTTGGCAATATCCCTCTTCATATCATCCACCAATAAATCTCCCTTAAGTCTCTATACATTTTTATGGAACCAGGGTGAATAGAGTAGGACAAACTATGGGCCTCTTTGAAAATCAACTCCCTCAAGTCATTAACATTAGGCACACATATTCTACCTTGGTACCTAAGGACGTCATCTCCCCCTTGGGAGAAAACCTCCACTTTACCTTCACCAAGGCTTTCAATTCTAGCAAATCAGGATCAAGGTCTTGTTTGGACTTAATCTCTTCAATCAAAGAAGATTTGGAGCCATCAAAAATCACTACACCCCCATTCTCAACTTCATCCACACTCACTCCCAACCTAGCCAACCGGTGTACTTCTGTAGCCACCTCCTTTTTACCATCACCAATGTAAGCTAGACTACCCATGGACACTATACTTAGAGCATCAGCCATAACTTTAGCTTTATCGGGGTGATAGTGTACACTCATGTCATAATGCTTAAGGAGATGTAACCATCTTCTTTGCCTCAAGTTAAGGTCTTTTTGTGTGAACGTATTGTAGACTCTTGTGGTTGGTAAACACATCTACATGAACCCCATACAAATAATGATACCATATTTTCAACTCAAGCACCACGACTGCTAACTTAAGATCATGGGTGGGAAAATTACGCTCATACACCTTTAGTTGCCTAGAGGCATATGTTATAACCTTACCATTTTGCATCAATACACACCCTAAACCAACCCATGAAGCATGACAATAAACCATAAACCCTTCTAGACCTTCTGATAATGCCAAAATAGAAGTGGAGATAAGCTTGTCTTTCAAAGTTTGAAAACTCTTTTGAAACACAGTGGTCCAAACAAGTTTTTGCCTTCTTTTGGGTCAATTTTTCAAAGGGAAAGCAAGTGAAGAGAAATCATTGAGAAACCTTCGGTAGTAGCCCGCTAAACCCAAGAAACTCCTAATATTTGTCGGATTCAAGGGCCAAGGCAAATTCCATATCACCTCCGTCTTCTTAGGATCCATTTAAATTCCATCACCCAACAACACATGCCTTAGGAATGCAACCTCTTTCATCCAAAATACACACTTTTCATATTTAGCAAACAACCTCCCATCCCTCAAAATTTGCAACACTACCCTCAAATGATTCACATGTTCTTCTTCACTAGGGAATAAATCAAGATATAGACAATGAAGATCACCATAAACATATAAAGGTAGGGTTTAAAGACCCTATTCATGAGATCCATAAATATTTTCAGTGCATTAGTGAAGCCAAAGGAAATTACAACAAATTCAAAATACCCATACCTAGTCCGAAAAGCCATCTTGGGAAAATCACACTCCCTCACCCTCATTTGGTGGTACCAAGACCAAAGATCAATCTTAGAGAAATGACTAGCCCCTTGTAGTTAATCAAATAGGTCATGTATCCTTGGTAAATCTTAATTGACATATAAGACCAAGCGATCTAGTACTTGGAATTCGAGGCATAACACCCCCTCATCAAGGTTTGATCTACTTGCCAAGGTAAATTATACTTTTCCCTATTTGAGGGGAAAAGATGAACTAGATGGATCCACTAGTAAAGCCCTTTTAGGGAAATTAATATATCCCTGTGATGGCACGTAGTTTAGAGACTAAAGACTTTATATAAGAACCCTTTGAATCGAGCTCCAACCTAAAGCCTCATTCGGTGCTAAGTCTAATGCCATGGAATACTTGAAATAACCAAAACTTTAATCATAAAATGAATAACTTGTAAAAGACATGATAACATGGAGCAGCTCATTCATATACTTGACCCTTACATGGGCATATACCATATATTATAGGGTAGAATACAAAACATGAACTTGACCCCTTATAGTAGGTATTGCAATTCACATGAGTGTAGAAACTTGTAACATGTTTGACCCCTAGTAGTGAGCTTATCTTGAACATCAAGGTAAAATAGTAATCATTCTTGACCCCTCAACTTGACATGAATGGCTTACAAGAGGGTAGAATCTTGAATTAGGGCTCAAATTGTGAGTTGTAAAAAAAAATCATAGATATCTTTCATGGACTAAATACACACTTGGCAACCCATAATTGTCATGAAATCACTTGACTTGTAAATGAAATAATTCATCTTTAACTTGAAAATCATTGTCAGTAATTTAATCAAACACATGGTGGGTATAATGACACATGTTCAAAATAATGAATTTCAAGAGTATAAACAATAAAAAGTAAAATAAATTTATTTTAGAGTTATTCAAATCAACCCACCAATATTATAGTAAAACCCTCATTTTGGGTATCATGAAATCTATCTCAAAATTCACAATATTTCATAGTTTTCATAGTTCACATCATGCATAACTTCAATTGATCTAAATCAACTCATGGAATAAGATTAAAATAGATATTCATGGATGATCAATCAATACTTAATAAAAATGCAACATAATTCACATTTATAATGCATAAAAGGAAGTACTCATAAAGAATCAAACCTTCGAATCATGATTTTTTATAAAAAGAAGAGTGTTGGGCTTCATGGGTGAAATGACCCATAGATGAAGACCAATATACCTAAACCTTGGAATTCTTGAAGCAAAAGTTGAGGAAGGCTTGAGTCTTGACTTGGATTCTTGGAACCCAAAGCTTTTTCATGAAGGTATTAAGATTGAATGGTGGGGTTGCTAGTGTATTAGGAGGGTTTAGAGAGTGTTTCTTGAGAGTTTGAAGATGAGAAAATGGCTAAGTATAGAGTATTCACATTTAAATGGGCATTTGTTATTACCCAAATGCCCTTGGACAAGAAAAGAAAAATCATTAAAAAAACTTCACTGGTTTGCACCAGATGCGTCACGCGAAGCTATCGTGGGGGCCAACTTTCACTTCTCCACGACCTAGGCGTAACGCAGCCTGGTCGCGTATCGACACTATTTCGGTTCCCTATTTGCGAAAATTATTTTTTCCTATGGGTCTTCTAAAATCTGGGGTCTACCCTCTACCCACTCAATTTTGCCCCTTGAACAAGAATATGAGGTCAAATTTCTGAAATCAGGCATGGTTTTTTAGATATATAAGTATTACGATATAGGACATTTCTGAAGCATATGAAGGGCATTCATCAATAATCATAATAATATACAAAACCAGGACTGCTCCTAAAAATACCAAACTCTACTGTACAAGGCTGTCTGGATGCAAAAGACAGTCATCAACTAGAAGGAGACTATGAGTAAGCCAAAGTTGTCGGTGCTCACTAAAAGTCTCCTAAGCACTCCCAAATTTCCCCAACTCACCTATCACCGCCCGTACCTGGACCTGCACCATGGGAATATGTAGAAGTAGGGGTGAATACCTGAAAAGGCATCCAGTAGGCATCTTCATCCAACTGAGTGAAACAACAAGCATATACAAAGCCCAAATATAAAGAGAATTGAAGTAGTATAACAAAATGAACTCTAATCAAGTCATAGGCATGTCTGGGAACCCTCAAACCACTATTGAACCAATTGAACTAAAGCACAATAAGAATCTTAACCAACCCAAGTACTGATCATCGATACTAACTCATAAAGACTACGTAGGCCAATATCACAACTGCCCCTAACTAAGGTATAATGTTGTATGCGGGTCCAAGGCCCTAGTATCTATGCTTGTATACCAATCTGACCCCATAAGATAGAAGGTACAACCGCGCATAATAATAATACCGACAAAAAATCATAGAATCCAATAGAACTATCATAGCATCCCATAGAACCATCGCACAACACAACTCACCACATCATCAGAACAAGGGTCAGTTGTACATGATTGTAAGGCCCTAGTATCTAATATTGAACTCCCCTGAGCCCCCATAATCCCAAGAGTTACACCCACACACAATCAGGGTGTGAATAGTATGAGTAAGTAATCATGGGCCTCACCCCAACAATCATAAGTCAATCGGGTCCTACACCCTATGTCGAAACGTGGCACCCAATCTATAGTCCACTATAGTCCTCTGACCTAGCCTCCAGTCAGGTAGTTAGCCAGGGTTACATGGTCTGACACTTAATATACTAGTAGGATGTATCACCCATGTGAGAAAGAATCCCCCTTGCATAAATAATAGTGTCTTATCTTAGGATGTCAATCACAGGACCCAACCCCACAGAATATCAATCATGGGACCTAGCCTATACAATAACAATAGGGGTCATCAACCCAAATCTCAGTCGACACGTGACAAAGAATTGGTATCCGTTGCCCGATGCTCTAGTGCGACCATAGGAACTCAAAACATGAGGTGTGTAACTTGTGAACTTGTATACTTGAGCATAACCACTAGTGCTCGAACAATAACGGGATACGTCATCTAGTACTCGAGACATCAATCAATCACTCACTCAACCAATCTATCCGGATCCAAAATTTCAAAGTCATATCGTGCCCAGAGTGAACGTAGGTAATGATAATCACATCATGCCTAGAGTGAATGTATGCAGTCAAGGCGCGGTCAGGGCACAATCGGCTATCCTTACTATGCCTAGCCGCATTATGCGAGTTGGATTAAGATTGTGAGATACTTAGGTTGAGAGCAGCATCACCTACGTTCACTCTGGGCACGATGTGATTATTGTCGCCTACATTAACTCTGGGCATGATATGACTTTGGAGTTTTGGATCAGGGTAGACTGGTTGAGTGAGTGATTAATTGATACTTTAAGTCCCCGATGTTATTCCCCATTGTTGTTTGAGCACCGGCGACCATGCCTGAGTATCCAATTTCATAGGTTACGTGCCACATGTTTCTAGTTTCAATGGTCACATCAGAGCATCAAACGACAGATATCAATTCTACAGATCGAATGTCGACCTTGATTTGGCTCAATAACCATGATTGATATTCTGTGGGGCTAGGTCCCGTGATTGATATTCCGTGGGGCTAGGCCCCGTGACTGACATCTTGAGATGAGACACTATTATTTATGATAGGGGGATTCTTTCTCCCGAAGGGGATACGTTCCACCATTATTTCAAGTGTCAGACCATCTGGCCCTGGCTGACTGCTCGATCGGGGGCCAGGTCAAAGGACTATAGATCGGGTGCCACGGTCGGCAAAAGGTCAAGGACTCAGTTGACTTATGATTGTTGGGGCGAGGCCCATACTTACACGTGGATCCACTCACTTATTCACACCTTGATCGTGAGTGGGTGTACCTCCTGCACTTATGGAGGCTCAGGGGGTGTTCAGGCATGACACTAGGGTCTTACACCCATGTATAACTGACCCTTATTCTGATGATATGCAGAGCTAAGCTCTGCGATGGTTCTATGGGATTTTATGATTTTCTGTCGACATTATTACTGAGCACGGGTATAACTTCTGGCTTATGGGGGCCTAGTTGGCATACAGGCATAGATACTAGGGCCTTGCACTCATGTACAAAACTATACCTCAGTTGGGGGCAGTTGTGATATTGGCCTTCATAGTCTTTGTTAGTCTGTATCGATCATCAGTAGTTAGGTTGGTTCTTGTTCTATTTATGCTTCACTTCGATAGGTTCAGTAATGGTTTAAGGTTTCCCATACATGCCTATGCTTTGATGTGAGTTCGTTTTGCAACACTGCTGCAGTTCTCTTTATATTTGGGATTTGTATATTTTTACTGTTTCACTCAATCGGCTGATGATGCCTACTAGGTGCCTTTTCTGGTACTCACCCCTATTTATGCATCTTCCCATGGTGCAAGTCCAATTACGGGTCGTGATAGCTGAGTTAGGAAACTTTGGGAGTGTTTAGGAGACTTTTGGTGAGCACCGACAGCTTTGGCTTGCTCGCAATCTCCTTCCAGTTGATGGTTGTCTTTTGCATCTAGACATTGGCCTTATATAGTATAGTTTGGTATTTGTAGCTGCACTCCTGGTTTTGTATATTATTATGATTATTGAAATATGTACACGATATGTCCTTGTGACTATTGTAGCTCTGTACAGTTGACTTCCATGTTCTTGGTAGGTTTCCGCGTATATATTATTATTGTATTGATTTGGCTTGGACTAAAGAGCTATGACAGGTACCCTTGGGTTGGGAATTGACTTGCCTGTAGGTGGGACCAACATGCATCATCATGATCGGGAACGGGTCGTGGCATGGGGAGATTCTCTCGATAAGTTTTAATATTTTTATTTATATTAGTTTTTTACTCCAACTTTGCTTTAAAAAACAAACTTCCCCCTCAACTTTGAATAATAATCAAACTCTTTCTTTATCCTAATTAAATCTTTAATATGCTTCTTATACCTTTTCATTTTTTACTTTTCTTAAAATCATTATATTTTTCTTATTCTTCATTTCATGTAATAGCTTTTCATAAAAGCATAAACATTATATTTTGGATTTAAAAAAGTGAGAAACACTAATTAAATATATATGATAATGATGTTCTATAAAAGGTCAAACCCGATACACTAGAGCTCCCTCTATGCGTAGGGTATATAGAAGGGTCAAATCACAAAGGTCAAATCACAAGGGTCTATTATATGTAGCCTTACCTTGCATTTCAACTTGAGGTTATTTATAAGGATTGAACCCTTGTCTACCTTGTCACATAGTAACAACTTTACTAGTTACTCAATGAAAATTTCATCAGTGTATTTATCTGTGGAACAACGACATTGATCTAGAATGACCTTTCATTCAATTCTCGAGGATTTTAGACTAATTTTGAGCTACTTAATGGTTTTTCGATAAAATTGACACTTGAGTGTGGGACTGATTTTGTCGAGATTACCTTTAATGAAAATTTTAACTACATCGTTAGGTTTGGGATATTAAATTTTGTGGGTTGACATAGTGTATTTGTATACACGAAATTCTGAACGAAAATCAGAATAGGTAAAATCAATTGTTAGAGTTGATGCTAGTGTAGGCCATTTTTAGCCTTTGCATTTAGGGGCCAACATGGCCGTGTTCGCGAGGCACTAGCAAGCCAGTCCTTCGTGTTTGTGGTCCATTGGTCGTAAATGTGGACCTCTAGGTACTTATCTTTCATGAGAGTTTGTTGTCAGTCCCCGCAAGTTAGACGGTTAGAAAGTGCAGAAAAAGTGAAACTAAAAATGTGCTGGAGCCTTATTCACAGCTCGTGGTTCAAACCACAAGTTATGAATAAGGCTCATGGATAGGATCAGCCAGAATGAAAAATTAGCTAAGTGTGGTGTAATGACCCCAGGCTCATTTTTCTTATACTGCATCATTTCCACTATTAGAGCATTCTGATAGCGAACCCAAGTCATTTATGACCTACTGGTACTGGTAGCTTGGTCGTGTGGTTGTTTGTTTGGGTGTTATGTAGTTTACATTGTTCTAGAAGGCCTTATACCTTTAAAAATCGACTTTTGTGCACAAAGTGAGTAAACAGCCTCAAATTGGAATTCTAAAAATTCCATCAGCTTCAGAATAGAAAAATTAGGCTTGAAGCATAGTCACTCAGGAACTAAGGCTTCAGTTTGAGTTTGTATTGAGTGTTTGCAATTGTGCCTTTAAAGTTGGCCAACAGTTGACTTTGGTCAACATTCTTGGAAAATATGCCCGAATGGAAATTCTGGCAATGCATTAGTTCTAAAATGTTAAGCTTGATCTAGAACGATTCTTCATTTGTTCCATAGGCTTTCGGGATTATTCGATCCCCTCGATGGAAATTAGCCAAAAATGGTCATGAGAGTGGGACCTAAATTTAGTCGTAATGACCTCTTATAGAAATTTCTACTGCGCAATTGCGTCCAAAATGTCAACTAGCATAATTCATTTGCACAAACGGGGTTCTGAATGAGCCATGAGCACGCTATCAGAGACTTTAAAATAGAAATGATTTGATGGTGCAATATCTGGTGCAGCTCCACCTCTATATAAAGGAAACTTTTTTATTTTTAGCATATATACAAAACATTACATGGCCATATCTTGAGTATGTTAAGGAGGACTTTGAAGATTCAAGGGTCCAAATTCAAGAAATTTTCATGGGGAACACATTGGAGATGTCAGAAAGTTGAGCTGAGGATCTGTTTCAGGTAAAGTTTATGACATACCTGTTGTTCCTATACATTTTTTAGTTGATTTTTGGGAAACTTTCAGTATTAATTTTTGGGTTGTGATTATCTGATTTCGGTGATTCGAAAGGCTGACTTCTGTATTCTTTTAAGAGGAACATCATGGTGGTGTTAGTTTTGATTTTTAAGGCATCCTTTTTGGGATTTTTTTGTAAATAGTTGTTGCCCCTTTCAATTTTTTGACTAAAATTTTAGCAAACATTGTATGCTTGTAAATTAGTCAATTTAAGTCCAATTTTAGCAATTCTTGATGCTATTTTTACGTAGAATTTCATAGGGGTAATCATGGGTTTATTTATTTTAACTATTGGTGCCTCATTTTTGGTGAAATTACTGATTTAGTTGTTGTCCAGGTTGGGTTCTAGTTTAAATTTTTGAATTTTGTTTGAATGCTCATTCCTAGTTTCTCTCAAGCCCTGAATTTAGTATAAAATTCATGCATATGTTTGGGTGGCTATTTTGACCAATTTTTGAGGTTAATTCTAGAATTTTGAGTGGGAGTCCCACATTTGCCGTTTCGGACCCCGAAAATGGACCATCTCCAAAAAAATGAAAAATTAGTGTCAAAACAGTTGTTGTGAGATTATGAGTCTATTTTTAATAGTTTGGCAGTATTCAGAGGTTGTTTATAAGAGAAACGCTTTGGCGGAGTGAGTTGGAGCGCACGCCTACAGATGTTCTATGTTTTCCTTTCTTTAGATTGAGCTAGAATATCTAAATTCATGTTAAATCAGTTGGAATAATGATCTTAGGTGCTATGTTTTAATTTCTTAGGCTAGAATCTATATTTTAGGTCCTTTGAGTTTTCGAGTAGTTAAAAGCATGTTGTTTGGTTGTGGCTCTCTTGCACTACTATTTTAGCTTTGGTTTCATACTATTGCTATTGTAAATGATACTGACCTTAGTTTAGGAGGATAATCTGCTTTAGAATTTCCTAACATTGCTTTAGAGGGGCCTAGATCCATATAGCATGGTATAGCATACTAGAGACCGTTAGTTGGGCCTTAGCTATATAGTAATTGTGCTTTTATGAAACACCTTATCCATAATGACCTTAGTTTGGTAGTTGTGAACTCTGATGGCGATCCCCTACCTGTGTTGAAACAATTTCTACCTTGAAAATAGCCTGGTATCACTATGAGTTCAAAATCTGCAAAAGTATCTACGTTGGGTTGGTACTATTGAGATCATGACTTAGTTCTTGTTGTTGTAAAGGATGATTTTTTAAGTCTATCGAGGAGTATGAAAATGTAATCGACACCTTGATTAGTCACTCATTTGAGGGTTTAAGTCCCTACTTTGGCAGTACACCAATTGAGATTGTGGAGAAGCTCCACTGTTGTATATTGTGGGTTCGAGTCCCACTCCTTGTCCATTATCTTTTGAGCCTAGGGCTCCGTGATCGTTGATGCATTGAGATACATTTTTCAGAGTACTGAGGTGGTGATCCATGTTGTTGAGATTGGCCATTTGTTGATTTGAGTCTCACCCCTTATGGATCATCTATTTAGCCTAGTGCTCTATGATCATTGATGCATTGAGATACATATGTTAGAGTGCCAGGGTACTTCCCAATGTTGTTGAGATTAGCCATTTGTGGGTTCAAGGCCCAGCTCTTATCAATTATGTTTTGAGACTAGGGCTTCGTGATCAGTGATGCATTGAGATACATATGTCAGAGTATCAGGGTGTCACCCCCTATTGTTGAGATTGTCTATTAGCGGGTTAGAGTCCTACCCTTTATTATCGGATAAATAGGATAGGTTTGGATAAAGTCCCAAACTTGTCCTTGGGACATTCATTCCTGGAGAACCATAGCTCCTAGCCTCTATAAGATAGAAATTCTATGTACCTGGCGGTCTTATGGTGTTTCACTCAAATTTTATTTTAAATTGCACATGTGTGTCCTATTCGGGTCTGCGGCGGTCTCTTCAGGTTTAGCTAGTGTCATATTCTTAGTGAGTTTTAGCAGATTTTCTCTTCGTGTTAGTCCCTTGCCATAGAATGTATACTTTGACTCCTGTTTAGGTATTTATTCTCCTGTTTCATATTATCTTTACTTTCTTACTCAGTCGACCTATCATGTCTACCTGGTACTTTATTATATGGTAATCATACTACACTATGCATCTATTTCTTGATGCTGGTTCTAGCACCAATCTCCAATGTTGACCGATCAATCGTTTAGTAGCCCACATCTCGGACTAGGGTGAGCATTCAGCTTTTTGGGATAATTATGTCTCCTTCAGCTTAATAGCCCGCCTTTTTATTTATTTTGAGACTAGTCAGATTTTGTAGATATTTTTTCTCCACTTTTAGGACTTGTACTCTTTATTTTATTGTAGTAGCTATGTACTGATGACTTCCAAGTTCCGCGAGGGATCATTGTATCTATATTTAGTCAGTCCCTACTTTTATTTATTTATATCGTCTCTTGTATATTGATTCAATTAGTTTTTCCCCTTCTACCCATTACAGTTACGAGTTGGCTAACCTATCAGTGGGTTATGATAAGTGTCATCATGACCTAAAAAATCAGGTCGTGATATGTGGGGGCAAGGTACAAGGGGTGTTTATGTCCATAAATGGAACTACAAATCATAAAGAGTGTTTCTGGATTGGGGTCCTGGGATGATCAAGGATTGGGTTTCTAAACTTGAACTACAAACAAACAGGATGACTCGTAGTCTTGTTTAGAAGCAGTAGAATGGTCATGTAGATGGAATCCTAAGATTGAAAAACTTTCCAAGTGTGAACGGTTTTTAGGAAAGGGTTCTACAACTCATAGATCATTTTCTGGGTCATAGAATAGGATCATAGATGGAGAATCGGAAGCAATTTTGGAAGTCAAAAATGTAACCAAGATGAAACGTTATTTTTTAAAAGGATTTAATCCTTTTCCTCTTAATGAAAAATTCAAGAAAAAATACATATTCTCACGATTTGTATCTAAAGGTCACATAGACATTGGAAAATTTCATTATGAAATTGCGAAACCCCCTTTGTATGACCCATGGTCCAATCTATGACCCGTAAACAGGGGTTGTGGTTTAGGTTCGACAGTTTTTAATGAAGGGTGTTATCAACCTTTCCACATACCCAAAGCCTAAAACTACATTGTTTTGGGTTCTTTACTTCGCATATCAAACTTAATTCACCCCAAACATCCTTATTCTTTCCCACTCCAAATGCACTAAAAAAATTTAAGGCAAAAATTCCCTCGAAGGAAGAAGAAGGAATCTAGGGCTTCTTCAAGTCCCTAACAAATTCTCATGTTTCTTTAGGCTTCATAATCAGGAATATAAATTTATTTGTTGATTGCTTTCATTCGCAAAGTTCAATAATGTAAGGACCCATAAGTTGGGAGGTTAAGAAATGCAAAAATAGTGAAACTAGAAATATTAAAAGGAAATTCACAGGCCCAGTTCACAGCCCATGGTTTAATCCATGAGCCATAGACCAGGCTCATGGATTGGAAAACATAGAGATTTTTCTAGGTGCCAAAAGAGTTCACGAGGGCCATTTATGGCTCATGGAGGAAATACGCACTGTAGAAGAGAGTCATGGAATAAATTCTAGAGTTGATGGAAAATTTAGGTTTCAGGAAATGAAACTACAACTAACAAGATGGCTCCTGGTCCTGTTTACAGTTTGTGGATTGGCTTTGTAAATGGCCCCAGAAAAATGGAAAAATTGATTAAGTGTGGGTAGATACCACGAGATAGTCAACGAATCATGGATCGGTCCATGACCCATAGATGGGTTTCGTGGATTAGAAGGTTAGGAACCAGACTCTGAGAATAGGATGACTCAAACCACGACTCTTGGTAAAATCCACGACCCATAGTCGGGGTCTTGTGGATGCACTCCGTAGTTTTAATGTAGGGCATTTTCATCCATTTCGCGTATCATAGGCCTAAACTATGTTATGTTTAGGCTCCCTATGACCCTACTCAGACCTAAAAACCTCTAAGACTTTCTCATTCCTCTCTTTCTCCCATCCTCTAAAAATATTATAAGCCAAACACTCTTAAGAACAAGGAAGGCAAGGCTAGGGTTTCCAAGTTTTCTTGTCGAACTTCAAGGTTTCCTTCCTAGACTCCAATAAAGGTATGTGAATTGATTTGTGCATTTCTTTCACTCAGAAAGTCCTTCCTTAAGGAAGGCAAAAATGTAAGAATTCATAAATCTAAAACAAGGGCACATAAGCATAAGGGGGTATTATCTCAAATTCACCAAACTCTCCAAGTATGAACCATTTATGGTAGTGAATCCAAGAGCTAGGATGAGCAATTTCATATCTGGAGTATCATATTAAATGTCTAAAGGATGTAAGACTGCATTGCTTGTGAAGGGGATGGACATCTCCCATTTGATGACCTGTGCAGAACAAATTGAGGGGGAGAAGCTAAGGGAGTGATCTATAGAGTCCAAGAGGATTCGGGTGGATGGTGGAGGATATTTTTACCAAAAGAATGGTGGCCAAGGCAGGGAGGCCAAGGGTCTACCATCATTCCTCTCCCAGGTTCAACAAAGATACCAATTGAAAGCCCCAAAGAGTATTGTATGCACAAGCTTCTCCAAATTGTTCAATATATGAAAGGCCCCATAAGGGTGAATGCTTAGCCGACTGCAATGCTTGCTTCAAGTGTGCACTACAAGAAAAATACTTTTACTTACATTTCTTAACAAAGGGAAATAAATATTGTCATTATAAATACACTTATAGTGACCAACGTTTTTTTTGGTCGTTATAAATATATTTATACTGACCAAATGGTTTACCAGCCGTTATAAATAACTTATAGAAACCAAATTTCTTTCCGATCATTATAAATACACTTATAGTGATCAATTTTTTCGGTTCTATAAATACACTTATAGTGACCAAATTTTTTTTCAGTCGTTAAAGACAAATTTTAATCCAACATTACTGAGGCGACAAATTTGATTATTAAAAAGAATAACATCCCGTAGTTAAAATATATTAGTTAGTGTAAAAATATATTTTAATTAATATAAGTGTAAAGAGATCAGACCAAATCATGTTATAACTATAACAAGTGGCGTTTTGTTAATCATTCTGAGAAAAATCCTCTATCTTTTATAATTTGGCTTATTTGATAAAAAACAGTTTAATAAAAAAGAAAAAAAAATATTAATGTATTATTTTCTAATAACTCTATCCATCATTCTTATTATAGTCATTTATATAAAATTTTGAAATATTATAAAAGTATTTAGTTACAATCTTTTTGGCACAAATTTTTTTAACTTAAATATTTTTCTTGATATAGTTTCTATATATGTTTTTATTTTGAGAGACAATTTATTCATCTT